>JAAGKR010001742.1:0-29216 GCA_011419295.1 Clarias macrocephalus
CATTCAAAGAGTTTTCTTTATTGTGTTCTTTAGCCCAAACGCGTCTCTTCTGCTTGTTGCCTGTCCTTAGCAGTGGTTTCCTAGCAGATATTCTACCATGAAGGCCTGATTCACACAGTCTCCTCTTAACAGTTGTTCTAGAGACGTGTCTGCTGCTAGAACTCTGTGTGCCATTGACCTGCTCTCTGATCTGAGCTGCTGTTAACCTGCGATTTCTGAGGCTGGTGACTCGGATGAACTTATCCTCCGCAGCAGAGGTGACTCTTGGTCTTCCTTTCCTGGGCCGGTCCGCATGTGAGCCAGTTTCTTTGTAGCGCTTGATGGTTTTTGTGACTGCACTTGGGGACACTTTCAAAGTTTTTCGGACTGACTGACCTTCATTTCTTAAAGTAATGATGGCCACTCGTTTTTTTCTTCACTTAGCGGCTTTTTTCTTGCCATAATACAAATTCAACCTCTTTGAATGAGAAGGTGTGTCCAAACTTTTGGTCTGTACTGTACATTGTCAAAACTTGTCGTTTATAACCTGGCACATAACTGCTCATAACTTCACTTGGACTAAACAGTTTATTTAATTTCAGGCAAGCACCCAAGGACAGGCAAAGTTTCATAAAATTCTGTGCAGTCAGTTTTTGCGTGTTAATATGACAGAATCTGGTTGGACAGACAGGCATACAGACAGACAGATTTTTTTTTCCCAGACTGGTTTTGGGTCCCCCAAGGTAAGACATAGAGATATTACTGAAGGAGCGAGTTATGACCAATATACAGACTATGGTTTTATGATCGTGGTAGGACCTCCAGTCAACGTTCACATGTGCATTCACACACTATGGGCAATTTGGGAATTAGGCAAATCTGTATGTCTTTGGACTGTGGGAGGAAACCGGAGTACCTAGAGGAACCCTTGAGTTTATACAGGGAAATAAAGCGTCAACCGAAGTACTGTCTTCACCTGAAGCTTTCCCTGTCCATTGCTTCAAAAGAGTACATTATTATAGAGCAGGCATCTTTAACTGTATACAATTACCCGCCTGAGGCAGTAAAGACAGTGATTTAAATGCTTCACTGTTAGCAGAGCTTTGCGCTTTATGCTCATGCATGGCTCTCAGGTAACAAAGGTGCAAAAATGGCTCAATTGGAGTCTCACTTTCACAAATATATGCCAGAAAAGGGTGTGGTGAAGTGAAGGATGAGCGAGGATGAAAGAGAGAGTGTTGATCAGTCATGTGTTGATACTTGCCCATCTCTTTGCAAGGTTGTAACAAAAGAGACTGGGATCCAGCGCTATGACTCTACATGTATTCCTGCATCAGCACATATCTCTAACATGAGCCTGTGGGTATGGGTTCACTGCAAAAATACAAAATGGTTTACACAAGGCACGAGATATGAGCAAGAAACAAGAAAAAGAAAAACAATGGCAGGTTGAAGGACAAATAGAAAAAGAGAATTGAAAAGAATTGAAACAATATACACTGTTGATAAGGGGATGATGGTCTGTCATGTATCATGATTTGTTTGTGAAGAATAATTTTTTGTAAAAATACAATAAAAATTTATATGTTTGCGCATTTGATGTGCAAAATGTCTGTTCCTCTATAATCCTACAGGTGGTGTGCTCTAAACTATTCTCAAGTTGCCAGGGAGCACAGTGTCCTTTGTGGTAGGAGCAAATTATTTGCAACGCTTGTTTAGAATGGTATCAAAAACAAATAGTGAATATTAAAATTCTAAATATTATAATATATATTATATATTTAAAAATATATATTATATATTAAAATATAAAAAAAATTATATTTTCAAAATTGCAATACAAAGCAAATCAGCACCTAGGAAACGTTTAATGCAGGAAATTTCCTCTCTACCCTGCTCTTATAGAACAGTAATTTCTTTGGGCGTGCATGGTATTTACACTCTCTTACCTGATCCCTGAAGGTATTCGTCCAGCCCAGGTGTTTGATTGTTAAATACTGACCCCAATGCAGGTGCTTAGCCTGAGTCTCTTTACAACCATGAAGTTCTCTGCTTTCCTGCTGTTCCCTTTCTGTTTGCTTAACTCGCTCAGCTTTATTGCCATCCTGGTGTGGTTAATGGCATTTGGCTCGAATAGGTCTATGTGGAATTTTACCCGATGGAACACTAATGTCACAGCTCCAGGGTCCTGAGCTCAGGTAACACACATTTTCTGGTGTCTGCCTGGGTTTCCTTACACTTTCCAAAAACAAGCCAGAAGGTGGATTGGCTATGCTTAATTGCAAATAGTGTGAGTGTGAGTTGTGTGTTTGTGTGCAGAAACCCTGGTGTTTTGTTTAGGGCGTGTTCTTTACAACATCTAACTGACATGGATGGAGCAGTTGCTGAAGATGAATAAATCATTCTTTAAAAAGCGTTGACATTTCCACCGCTGATGGTCTGTCAATGTGGATATTCTATGATTTGCAAACCCAGTGGCATCATACTGTACACATTTCAGTTAGGAACCAGAGTTGATGCAGTCCGAGGAGGTATTTATAGTATTTTATTCATTTCGAGCATGCTTGTCCTGGAGGATCAGCATGTAGTATCACAGTGCACCAAGTGAGATCAGAGATCTGTATATATATATATATATATATATATATATATATATATATATATATACTGCCTGGCCAAAAAAAGTTGCAGTTTCAGGAAGGTCACATTATTGGCCTGCATCAAGCAAAGAAAACAACTAAGGAGATTTTAAATGACTGGAATTTAGTTATGGATAGTGATAACTTTGCATAAATGTGTCTCTCGACTGAGGAAAAAGTATTCATAGCTGAGTATTATTTCCGCTCATGCGCAAGTGGTCGTGAACGGGGACCGAGTTGAAAAAATATGGCAGAAGAATTCCTTCCCATACCCATCCCGTTCCCCCGATCCTACATCACCTGGGAATGTTAAAGAAGAGTGTGTTCAACTGTGAAGATCCGCCAAGAACTGTCTCCTTTTTGCAGTAGTCTGCAGCCACCTTTGTTCATGGACTCAAGGTTGAAAATCTGCATGAATGATTTGAAAACTGCATGTGTTCACACAGGCGGTGCACACACGCTCCAAACACTTACATTAAGTGTTCCGTGGTAAATCAACATGATAACAGTGTGTAGAGTATGTTAGTTTCTTTGAGGAGAAATATGTACGGTAATATTGTTTGTCTTTTCATTTCAGTACTGTATATTTTGGCGCATATTGTACAGTGAAACGCTTTCCTTCCATATTCCAGGGTAACTGGGGTCAGAGCACAGGGTCAGTCATGATATAGTGCTCCTGGAGCAGATAGAGTTAAGGGCCTTGCTCAAGGGCCCGACAATGGCACCCTAGTGGAGCTGGGTCTCAAACTGCCAAACAGTAACTCATTGCCTTAACCCTCTGAGCCACCACTGCCCCAAAACTGTAAATCATTGCTCCAGCCCGTAGCGGGAATCTTGGCATTACTAGCACCATGCGCTAATCAGCTGAGCTAACCAGCCAAGACACTCAAATGCTTGGTGAAGTTGCATGATAAATTAATTAACAGTAGATATCGCAGTCAATTTTAATAATGAAATTAGGATCATTTTCAAAAACATAATGTGACACGAACTTACATTACTAGGACTAAACAGCTGCGTGGCGAAGAAAACCATTTTTTTAGTTAGACTAATAGGAAAAAAGGCTTCGGTTTGCTAAGGAGCATAAAGATAGGACTTTGGAGAAATGGAAAAAGAGCATGTGTGAGTCCAGACTAACATTAAGTGATGCACCCATCATGCATACTGGCGACTGTACAAGCCTCTGGAAGCTGTATTATGTACAGTACCCGGTCTGATATGTGGTTATACTATTAAATCGGCTGGAGACCTGAATGTACTGAATAATAAATCATTTGCATACATGACTTAAAAAGCACATTGCTTTCCCTAATCAAAGCTAAAGATGGTCAAACTAAATATTAGAGTGTGCAACTTTGTGAAATGTTATTATTAGTGTACAAGACTACAAAATGTGCATCTACTTTGTTGAATGTAAAAATGAGTTCAGTAGAACAAAATAAATACCAGAGCAGGACAGTACACAGGAACACTGTAATGCCTCATTAACACACACTAACTACACAAGCCAGCAGGAGCTGCACAAAGCTGAAATAGATGACACAGCTGTGCAAATTGGACTTTGCAAATTACAGCTGAGCACTAAAGTATACGCCCCCCCCCCCTTTTTTTACATTATGAAACCAACAAAGAGTCTGACAGTTATTTTTTTTTCTTTTTTTTTATTTTTATTATTCAAAAGTTGAGATAGACGTATCATTATGGTCTCAAGAAGCACGACGATCAAAAAGTAAAGCCTGAAATATGAACAGAAAAACATCCCAGATGACAGTTCTGAATATGATAGAAACATTGACTTGTATTCAAGGACTTTGTCAGGTCTCCTTCTGTTTAATGTTTCTGGCAGGGTTTGTTTTTTTTTTTTTCCACTCTTGTGTCCAGCTTTCTTCTCTTTGTGAACGATGGCTTTCACTGTTGGAAATGCTATCCACAAACACAAAGGTATCCTTTTATGCATTTTTATTTTTCCAGCTATGTGAAAGGTCAGTATTTGCTGCTTTAGGTCTTGTGATCGCTGTTTTCAATCATTAGACACTCGAAGAATGTCAAATAAATTGACTAGAGCATATCGAGTAGATCTGGCTAGAAAAGAGAGATACTGGTGTCATATTGGTGTAATATTTATACTGTACATTTTTATGGGTTTTCAACTGGAGAATAGCAAAAACAAGAAATCATGGCAGGCGAAAACGCTTTTTTAAATAAGAAGAGGGACATGCACACAACTGATCATGAGTAAAACAGTAAGAAACTGCATAAAAAACTATGCACACTATCGTCACACTAAATCAATAACAGGAATGAAAAGTAACAAATTAGACAGACTGTAGTTACTGTACTTGAGTATAGGGTTCAATCTTATTGTAATTTTTTGTTCTAGTATAATCATAGGATTTTTTACTTCAAATTGAGTTATTTCAAACAAAATATGAAACTTCTTAGCCAAATACTAAATTCCTGTGTGAACTAGCATAAGCTAGTTAGCCGCTTAATGAACCCCAGTAGTGTTTGGCTAAGCTAGCTATGCAGCTAACATCACCTTTTGTGACATATTGTTAACAACTGAAGTGGTGCTTACTTAGGTTAGTTACAGTTATATAACTGTTTAAAACCGCATTCTTCCGATAGATAACTTTTTTACAATAGTTGTGTCAATTATAGATGTATAAAAAGTCATTTGTAACATACTTTGTTAGGTAGTTTTTCACTAGAAAACTTCTTCACTGCTATTTGAACATTTTTTCTTCATCACTACTGGTACTTTTTTACTCAGGTAAATTTTTCCTAAAGTTGAACAATATAATAAAAAGTGTGTTTTGTCTCTTCCCATCACTGCCTAATACACTGTGACAGCTTATAGCATGTATTTGGGGCGTTCAAGTCAAACCGGGACTCGTGATGTAATTTCTTGTGAATAAAGATGACATCAAATATGGGAAATTGATAGCGTAAGTGCTGATATCCAATGTCCCATATTCCTCACATATTTGTGTGTAAGACTCCCGAACCAGGAGTGATGCAATTCCAGTCATCATATTATTACCTGACATCTTAGCACTGACACGAGGGCAGGGAACATGAGCAGAGACTTGGGTGAAATATGTATGCCTTATGAATGCAGACAGGTTTGTTCTGGAGTGTGTGACTCTAAAGGGTATGTTTGTCTACTGTGTGCGGGTGACCCAGCGAACAAACGAGTTTTATTGCTTATATTGAAGTAGCCTTCTGTAATAAAGATAAAATGTCTTGATATCACTTGCTGTGTCCCTACGCTGTTTTTTTTTTTTTTTTTTGGACAAGTCTAGATTTTTTTTTAGTGATGCTTTGTTTAACATTAAATCCAGTGGTTACAGTGAACAGTTGAGTCACTTGCCATGTACTATGTAACTATGACTCCATGAGGTCTGGATAACCACCATAGGTTGCCCCTGGGTCAAAAGTATGCAGACACCTGGTTGAGGTGGCTCTGAGCCTGCTGCAGTCGCTCCCATGAACATTCAGCGAGGGAAACGCTTGATCCTTGAAAGTCGACAAATAACTTGTGTAAGAGACACGTGGGAGCTGTACACACAAGAATTAATGAGCACCTGCACTGTCGGGAAGTGACTGCACGCTGGGTACCGTAGGGGCCCTCTACCTTCGACTGTCACAGAAGATTGCGTTAAATCTACAGTGCGTTGAAGGAACATTTTGACACTGAAGGCTAGAATGTCCAATAATGGCTCTGATGTACTGAGCAAACGTCGTACCTTGATGGTATCCGGGCACGAGTGAACCACTGGGACGAGTGCATTAGGGTAGCGAAAGAAATATATACAAAGAAATAAAAGTCGTTTTCACTTCCATAACTGTGTTCTTTTTTTTCAGGAACAACAAAAATCCCAGTTTGACTTGAACACACCTTGTATGTCTTTACTCACGTGGTTAATTGAGTTTTAAGAGTTTATTAGTAACTAATAAATTGGCAGCTCAGTGTTTAGCATTTAATAACCGGGCAGACATTCCGAAGTGATACAGCAGTATTGGACAAATCGTTAGAACGCCATAAAGCACTGCTGGTGGAGGCGGAGCTTTAGGCCTCATACTGTAAATCTGTAGGCAATATGATACACCCGAGCACCTAAGCTTGGCCCTCTACAAAACATGAGCTTAACTTTTAACATTACAGCAAGATAATCTCTCCCTCTAGTTCCTTTTCACTGCCTCCCCCAGCTCCCTCCCTCCCTCCCTCCCTCCCTCCCTCCCTCTCTTTTCCATGCTGCTCCTGCAGGCCGGGCTTTGTGTGTCGTCCTGGTAACTACTTATCCTCTTTTCAGTGTTGTTATGACCTTTGGGCGTCTTCCCTCCTCACATTTGCCTTGTTGTCTTGGCTTCTTTTCTCATTTCGTACCGTCACGGCAAAAACTTTTACTTTTTCAGTGTTTGCTTTATGCTTTGTGAAGGACACAGTGAAGCATGAAAAATGCAGGTCCTATCCTGTGTGGAATTCACCCTGAAAAAGAGAGAGAGAGAGAGGGAGGGGGAGAGGCACAAAGATGAGAAAAGGCCTCATTCTAAGGGACTCAGACAGCTGAGGGAAGATAGTCTTGGGGTTTTGACAGTGTTATAAATCTGCAGCGAGAAAGCAGGAAAGTGGTGGGGGGTTGTGTGCTTTATATCCCAGGGCAGCGTTAGATTTCCTCACATCACAGTTTGCATAAAATTTCACATTTTTCTAAGTTGATTCTATTTGATATATACGCCTGTAACAAAACCTCAGTTATTAAGGAGGAATAAACACATACCACATCCACACATAATCACACTTCTATTGTGTTCCTCTGCTTTCAGCCCCTCCGCCTCTCTCTCTCTCTCTCTCTCTCTCTCTCTCTCTCTCTCTCTCTCTCACACACACACACACACACACACACACACACACACACAGCTGTTGAGGGGCAGAGCAGTCTGATCGCTCTCAGTATGTCAGGCTCGCAGAATGTTGGGAACTTGACACAAACGTACATTCCACTCATTCCCCTTCCAAAGCATTTAATCTCTCTCTCTCTCTCTCTCTCTCTCTCTCTCTCTCTCTCTCTCTCTCTTTCCATCCATACCACACTCCTCCTCAACATCTCCACTGGCTGCTCTCAATGTCACATGTACACCAACAAACAATCACGCAAACACGGCACAGATGAGTTCACTTACTGTCTACGCTCGCCGAAAAACAGCTGTACTTTTTCCTGATGTTGCACTGGTACCCTGAACTTCCACACCTTTAATATGCATCTTAAACGAACACAGTAAACTATTGTACATATACTGTACCTTTCTAGGGAAAATACTTGAAAGGTGCAGTTACTTATGCATGAGATCTTTTTGCACAAGAGCTCCTGAAGATGGGAGAAAAAAAAAACTGGGATGATTCAGGGAGACATTCCAAAGGAAGTCAGCTTATATATATATGTGTGTGTGTGTGTGTGTGTGTGTGTGTGTGTGTGTGTGTGTGTGTGTGTGTGTGTGTGTGTTATGTGAAACAAGATCAGTGACACTTGTTGTCTGGGGCCTGAGGGTGATTTGGTGACATTTGGCTTTGTTCACAGGAGAGACTGTGCGCATGAATCAGAGCCAAAGAGAGGAACAAAGGGAAGGTGACTACAAAAACTAAAATTTCATAGCATGGATATTACAGCATAAGAATATTTGAAACAGATATTTAAACTACATCATACCAGAGGGAATGTAAATATCAGCACATCTGTGATGTCGTCGTAGACGTGAGTGCTGAAGGTACACATCACAGCCGTGCTGATATCCAGTACAACAGCACAACCGCAAGTGTGATATTGCTTTTATAGAACACGTCCACAACCACCATTTATTATCATCTGATTATAATTAGTTTTTTATTTTTTATTTTTTTAACCAGTTGTATTTTACTCCGCCAGCACATATCCTTCCGTGACTTGCAGAACTAGCGTGGGTGAAGGTTGTGGCTGAAATGTGGGTAAGAGATCAAAGTAGTATCAAATTATTGCAGGGACTGTGTAGCAAAAGGTGAGGAGACTAAACCATGGAGGTACAGTAAATCACATATGTTTCTCTTTATGTTTCCACTTATTCCAAGTTAGACCTGTCTCAGTAACTAGCTCCTCCAGGATTGAATCCCAAATAGCATAAAATGACAAGCTAGTGCGCTATATAGGGGTGTACAATCCCTTCCTTTTCACACCAAGTAGTGCCCTTGATCAGATGCTAGTTAGCTTTGTAGCTATTGATTGTTGTTTTGCTATTGAGCAAAACAACTTGGACGGTTCAGAGGCAATTTGTTGTTATGGGATGTTTTCTTGCTGAAAGTGCTTCAGTGACTGGTTTTGAATGTGGGTTCTGGCAGGCAGCTGATTTCTCCTCTTTCTAGTACTGTGGACATCAAAGTACTTTCACCCATGTTGTAATTGTTTGATCTGTTCAGATGTTAACCAGAAAACCAGATGTTAGATCTGCTCTATAATTAAAGTCCCAGTGCTGTTGTGTTCTATTATCACCACTTGTGGAATCGCTTTTGTGGAATTTCATTGGACGAAGAGCAACTGCTGCTCTTGTTTGCACATTTGCCTGCGAGCTTTCTGTTATCTTTTGTTGTCTTTGTGTTGTGTTTCGTTTCACGTTTTCACTTGACTTGACTTATAATTTCAAGAAATAATGACTCTTATATTTGGAGCTTAAAAAAGAGATCTCAACTGTGATAAAAGCAAGCATAAAACGTGATCTGAGCCAGGGTTGTGCCATTATTAGAACTACTTCCCATGACTAAAATATGAGAAAACTTTCAGTTCATTAGTTCATCATTTTGATTAATTCAGACATACTGTATGATAGTATGCATGAAATGTGTGAGAGCGGGAAGCTTTTTCAAGACATTTGGACAGACTTTTTGAGAGTGTGGCGGCCATTTACAGCCGTTTCCCTGGAGGATTTTTAGGAGGGGTAGAGATGTCAAGAGGTCGTAGGGTCACAGTGTCTGGGTGGCGTCTAAGCAGGGGGCAGCTCTGTGTTAAAGTGTGGAGTATCTTGCTTTTTATAGCGCTCAGACATTTCAATGGATACGGGACAGGCATGTTAGTGCTCGATTCTTCTCTGATTTTTTTCGGTCCTACACACCCTGAACTCGTCACCCTAAGTGGACCATGTTATCAGTAGCGCTCACAATCACTTCTCCCACACAATGTTATCAAGGTAAAGACAAACTTTTTTTTATCTGCCTCAACCCTGGTCTTTGTCTTACGGTCTAGTAGTCCGAACCCTCTGTCAGTCTATCATACCTCTGTGATGTTTGGGTTTCGGAAAAGGTCGTTGTGTATGTCTGGAAGTGATACCCGACCAACAGCAACAGCTTTCTGTTCCTGCTGAACCTTTCATCATATCCTTAACGATGAGAAACGATTGGACAATGGTCGGAAATCTCTCTTTCTCTCGCTCGTCTGGTTGCTTTCTCCCACCTCCCTAAACCAAACCACGTATATTTCTTTAAAATTTCATGAAAAACCAGATTGTCTTCTCTTTATGCCAGGACAAAATACGTGGTTTTTGGTGAGACTGTGGCTTAATTCAATAACTTCCTTGTCCAAGACTCCTTGCCTTGTCTGACTCATTGTCTTTCCTAATTGGAGACACTTTCTTTCCTCCTTTCCCTCGGTCTTTGACACTACTTCAACTAAATGACTGTAATTTTCTGTCTGTTCTGGCTACGCCAAAACACTACATGCTGCAAATTGCTGCCCACTGCTGTCGTCGATAGGCTCGGAGCTAAAACAGGACGGCAGGTGAGTCCGAACACACCCATGCTGCCTATTTTCTCATAGTTGTCCATGGATACAGAGGTCTAATTCTGCAGCTCCAGGTATAACCTCAACTGTCTTTCTATCCCTGTCTCTATCTCTCTCTCTCTCTCTCTCTGCGCTGTATCTTGCTTTATAGTGAGTGAGAGTGGGGGTTGTGGGCTTTCTTTTTAAATGTCTGCCATTGCAATGAAGTGAGAACCCAGGCTAAATATATCAACTGACACACAGACTCAGACTCCCAAACCGAGACAGGGTAAACACATACTGTACACACATGCAGACACACTCAAGGGCAATGATAAGTACACAGATTATAGACACAAATGTCTAAGAAAGCTACTTGATGAAGAGTACTCACAGCAATCAGACATAACATTAAAACCTCAGACAGATGAAGTGAACCCCTTGGCACCTGTCAAGGGGGTGGAATATATCAGGCCGCAAGTAAACCGTTTATTCCCGAAGCTGATGAAGTGTAGGAAGTGGGAAAGCGTAACGATCTGAACAAAGGACCAAACTGTGATTGCTAAATGATGGAGTCTACAGTACAAAATGGCTGGATTTGTGGGGTGTTCCTGGTATGCAGTGGTTAGTACCTATCAAAAGTTGTCCAAAGAAGGACAACCGGGGAAACCAGAGACGGCGTCAGAGACGGAGTGTATGGACCCGAGGCTAGCCAATCTAACAGAGGAGCTACTGTAGCGCAACTCGCTGAAAAAGGTCAATGGAAGGAAGGTGTCAGAACCCACAATGCATTGCGGCTTGATGTGTACTGTATGAGGGCTGTCAGTCAGACTCCCCATGCTGATTCATGTCCATCACTGGAAGCGCCTACAGAATCAGCGCGTGAGAATCCGAACTTGACCATGGACCACGGCAAGAATGTGCTCTAGTCTGATGGATCACATTTTTAAGGTGTTAAAAATGGAGGGCCCACTTCCCAATTTAAAGGACTTCAAGGATGTGTTGCTAATATCTTGGCACCAGATACCACAATACACTTTCACAGGCGTCTTAGAGTCCAAGCCTTGATGCCTCAGAGCTGGACCTAGACAATAATGGACCTAAAAATATACTCAAGTTTGGTGCATTATCTATAGATAGCACCTGACTTCAGACAACTGACCTAAACGGTCCATTACAATCAAAGGTAGCAATATGCAAACTATTTACAGAACCGCGGCTAATTTTAGCTATTAGAATTACAGAATTAAAACATAACCTTGCAGTACAACCACAAACCCACCAGAATCTCCAGGGGCAGCTTGAGAAGACAAATATAGCGAACTCTAGATATCAAATACATCTATCCAAGTCTCAAGTCAGCACCCAGCTGTCTAATTACAAAAGGAAGACAAGGGACACTCATTTGAGAAAGGTTTGGAAAAGTCAAATGAAAACCACCAGCGGTGTCTTGGCACGTCTACCCCGATTCACATCTCTGGATCCTGTTTCTGCGTCAGTCTCATAATGCAGAAAACATGAATCACAGAAAGCAAATAAACGGTGGGGATTTACCAACCTGTCCTGTCCAGGGTCTACCCCGCCTTAAGTCTCCTGCCATAGGCTCCAGGCCCTCTACGACCCGGTGTATAGGATTAAGCGGTAAAGACAGCGAGACGACGAGAACGATGATGATTTTCCCACCATCATGAAGATTCTCATCAGTGATGAAGCTTTGTAACCATGGTAACTAGTGGTAATTTTCATGACTGAACAAGTCGAGCCACCAACACCCTCTACTGAGAGAAATCTATGACCTTGTTTGTATTGGTGCTTCTATTTTTGTCATCTTTAATTGCCAATTATTCATATGCATAGCACAGCTGTTTCAACTCATATACTATATAAGTGAAATTATGCTTATAGTATAGAAATAGTATTTAATGTACTGTAATTGCATTCAATAAACAATTTTACTTTTTTTTTTTGTTGTTGACATCATAATGTAAAATAGGGGGTAAAAACAGGGGTGACAGTGAGTCCTGGCTTGGATCGTAATGAAAAGGTTTTGGATACTTGAAGCAAAAAAGCACATTAGAGTCTATGCAAAAACCAAAGCTGCCTGGTTAATGATTGAACAAACCCAACATGAGATCTGTTACATATTGACCGAGCAGTGGGATAGAGAATTATTAGAGAATTATGGCATTCTTGTGTCTTATATAATATGGACAAGCAACGTTCAGCATTAAAACCACGTAGGGTTTTTATGTTCTCATTGTGCCACCGGGGTGCCTCTGACCCCTCGGGTTATGGCTCCACATGGCCTTTGGGTGTGTGCTGTGCTGTCCGGCATCAGGACGGTGCGAGCGGATCCTTTAGGTACTCTGGGGTGTGGGGTGAGAGGCCTCCATGGATCTGACTTACAGTATTTGTCTGCTTGGTCAGATTGGGATCTGGAGAGTTCGGAGTTTGGAGGCCGGGTTGGTGGCCTTGGTGACACTTGGTGTCCGCTGGGTCCTGTGCAAAGTAGGCTGTGGTGCTCTGGGTGCCATTCTGGTGCCATTCTGTCGTGGCCAGGTTTAAACTTTTTTATTTTTATTTTTTTCGGTTCAAAAATTTGTGCTGAATTGGCTTCTCTGTGGTATTGGATAGAACGGGCTGGACTTGGTCCCATGGGAATGGTTAAGCCCTGTTTACGTCGAGATTTTTTATTTGACATTAAATTCAGAGGTGTAACCACTTTTTTGTGTATGTTTTGTAAGTATGAGCGACTTTGCTGATGTATCGTTGGTGATCAACGTGATTATAATGTTATGGCTGGTCGGTCTCCACTGCATCGTGTTGGAAAATACCGTTGTGTTTCTGGTTTTTACGTCATACTGTATATAAAACGTCTATAGAGCACTAAATAGGTTATTCGGTGGATTGCGCTCTACAGGACAAAAACACCAGGCTGAGATTTTCAACCCGTGTGCTGTGTTGCACAGGATCAATTTGAATAATATGGTAATAATGAATCTGCATTGCCCCCTGGCTGTGTGTCTGATGTGTACCGTAGTCACATCAGACTCAACACCTTCAGGGTTACAACACTACAGAGATATGTTTTTTTTTTTTTTTTTTTAAATCTTCCAGCATGTCACAGTAACCTCATGCGGGTTGAATCAGTGCTGAGTGAGACACGAAACTGTAGTCATTTGTATAATAGTAATTATGTAGTGCCTGATTTCCCTCATTTAAGCCAAAATGCGCAGGATGCGGCTTGGTTTAGGTTAATCCCTGCATGCCGGGTGTCTGTCTGACCTCTTATCGAAACTGTTGTTTACTGTTCGTTTGAGGTTGATGTGGCAAAAACAGTCCCAGACACTGGTAACGCGATACCTTCAGTTCATCACGTCTCATTAGACTACTTCATATGGAACGAACGGTGTGTATGTGTGTGTTTGAGTAAGGGGTCTTAA
Organism: Clarias macrocephalus; assembly: GCA_011419295.1. Lineage (NCBI taxonomy): Eukaryota > Metazoa > Chordata > Actinopteri > Siluriformes > Clariidae > Clarias > Clarias macrocephalus. The sequence goes on from JAAGKR010001742.1 coordinate 13,846, forward strand.
GGGTGTTGCTGTGTCGTTTGGAACATCACGGGAATGGCAGGCTGCTCCATGTCTCCCTCCGCACTAATGCACTGCATATGGCCAGCGCTGGCATGACCAATGGCTCCTCGAAGAATCTGACACGCCAGAATTTAATTAGCACAGTTTATAGGTTCTGCTCCGAGCGAAACACGAGAACAGCGCTGGGAACACAGTAATCATGAGCAGGCACATGATTTTACACCAACTCCAGGAAATTAGGTTGTTTTCTATTTGCCTATGTGTGTGTGCATGGGTGTATGCTGGAGACGGTGGCTTGGTGAGGTTAGTTTAGCAGGTGATTTGTATTCGAATCCAAGGAACAGATTTTTGGAATCAATGATACCACGAGGTCAGATCATGGAAGGCCAGTCTGCTGTGTTTTCAAGGTAAAATGACACGCCGCCGTGTGACAGTGAAATGGATTGTCCAATTAAATATCAATTACATTGTGGTCTGTATGCAAAAGCTTACTCAACACTCGGCCTTAAATTCAAGAAAACAACGTTAATTGTGATTTATTATCCCAGGTTCTTCACGTGTGTTGAAGATATCAAAAAGTGCAGATGTTTAGTTGCACATGTTTACATCGCTGGACTAAATGTTCAAATGCGAACGACAACAACAACAAAAACACCTGGATGCGAGAGAGTCTTGAACGTTTCTCGACAGACAGACAGACAGACAGACAGACAGTAATTATTGTTTACTGGTGGCTCTCCATGTGGAAGGTCCAGGTTCACGGCTCAGCCAACACCCCACACCAAACCGGTTCCAAAAAATCAAATGCATGGACCAGATAATCCGCTGTGGCGACACCTAATGGGAGCAGGTGAAAGAACAACGCTATAGGACACCGATATAGGATTTCTACCCAAGATCATATCAGTACCAATTCTGCACCCAGTATGTGCCATACAATACGATTTAGACCTGATATCTGATCCTCTAACCAATTATGTATCCATCAGACAGGAAAAGCATGCAAAAAAAAAAAAAACATCCCTTACCTAACTGGAGACTGGTGCGCCGGATGGTGGCTGTTTACAGACACGCAAGGCTATGCTGTAGAGACCTGATAATCAGAGTGAACTTGCTTCACGATCTTTTCGTATTAACCGCCCTTCCAAGAACCATCAACTTTGGACAATGAGGATTCGGACTGATTCAAACAGGATGGTAGTCACAGTAGGCATGTAGCCATGCTCATATTTATCCCAAATAAACCCGTTTTTGACGTGTTGACGTCACCCTGTAACTTTCCTACACTATATAGTCCTGAGTGAATACACACCTGACCATCACAACCATATTCGCTTCCACATTTAGTTCCGTCTTTGGCCGTGGTTGACACTAGATGTTTGTATTGTGCTTGTGGAAATCTTTCCATCCTGATTTTGCCCTAGACGTCCTGTGGTGCTGATGGCATTCCAGTTCTTCCCCCCACACAGTTCAGGGCTGTGTGCACTAAATCTTTTACCTGGCTTTGTTGCCCTGAAACACCATCATGCTGAAACAGGTTTGTGACCCCCCTGTAATGGTACAACGTACAAGGAAATTTCAGATAACTGAGTACTTACTACTTGTTGCAACAGATCAGAGAGGAACTTGGATAAGCATTCAAGTCAAACCGGGACTTTTCATTCTACAGAATAACACAGTTCTCTATATCATCCAAATGTTTCACTAGTGCTTGGATACCATGAAGCTGGAAAGTTTTCTCAGTACGCTGGAGCAGTGATCAGACTGCCTGCTTCACGCCTGAAACGCTGGCCTCCCAGGAACTCCTTTAGTGGAACTCGCAAACACGTGGAAATCACTTGGTCAGGACTGTACGGAGGATGTGGCGATAACTCCCAGCTGGGTTCCTGTAATGTGCAAGTGGTGTTGGTGAATGATTGTGTGTACAGTTCAACCCGACAGGATGCGTCTCTTCTGCAAGTTTGTGACAAGATATCCATTGGTTTTTTTAAGGGGCAGGATGAATGTTCACAGGAAGGACTGCAGTGGGCTCCGAGCCACCACGTCAGACATCGTCTTTCACTGCGATAAAAAACGTTTGCACCATTCAAGAGCTTCATCACCGTACTGCGCCTTCGTTCACAAGAACGTTCACCACAAGTCCCGGTTTGACCTCGAAAACCCTTTGTATATTTAAGTATATATGACGGCAAGGTGTCTACATACTTTTGGTCAAATAGTGTGTATGCACATGAATTAAAAAAATAATAATACTCAGGGCAACTACTCGTGGTTATCCAGGCCTTGCATGCAAGATAAGTGACTGGATTTAATGTCAAATAAAGCAACACAAAAAACAGCGTATAGACAAAGCAAGTGATATCAAGACATTTCATCTTTATTACAGAGGACTACCAAGTCAATATAAGCAATAAAACACATTTGTTTACTTGGTCACCTGCTCACAGTAGGCAAACATCCTCTTTACAGTCACACACTCCAGAACAAATGTCTTCATTCCTAAGGCATACATATTTCAAACAAGTCTCTGCTCATGTTCCCTGCCCTTGTGTCAGTGTTAAGGTGTCAGATGATAATATGAGGATTTAACACAACACTGGAATTGTATCACTTTTGATTGGAAGTGCTATAAACAAACATCTGAGGAATATGGTTCTTGGATATCAGCATTTACTCCATCAAGGTCTCTTACTTCGTATAATCTACATGTCCACTAATGAAAACCTCTTCAGTGTTCTCATATAAATAAGAGTGCAAATCACACCTCAGCATGGTACACGTGTCCCTTCTGTCACGTCGGGGAAAATTAACACAGCAAAATTCTTGTATTTCTCATCTAATGAAAATATATTCCTACTCTTGCATAGTATAGCTCAGTGATGAGCACAGGCACGGACAAACTCCCTGTAACTCTGCGTTACAAACCCTGATTTAGACCCATTCGGAATGGCCCATATATAGAAATCTATACCGAGTAACAAAATATCTCCATGACTTATAAACAGGTCATTGATTTTTTATTGATTTTTTTGTGTGTGTACAGCTAATAATCTGTGAGCTAATATTTTCATATACTACAAAATTTTAATTATTCAACGGTAAATTAAATGTATATCACATTAGTCCCGTTATCAAGATCTCTTCGTTCTTCAAAAAAAAAAAGAAACAAAAAATGTCTGAGAGCACTCATGCAATAGCAATGTCAGGCAACACAGACAAGCACAGAATGTACCAATTATAATGAACTTGAGGCTGAAAGGCTGAAATTACCCTCGATTCCCTTCATATATTCCGAATTATTGCTCAAAACCTGAGCTGAAGCCATGACGCTTTAAGACAACTTGTGCTGTCTTATAAGTCAGTAATGTAGAAAGTATTCATAAGGAACGCGTTTGAAATGTTCTTTTAAAGGCAGCACACAAAGCTTTACAAAGATTTTGATCTCGTTGTAGGAAAGCAAAGGATGCATGCGTGTCGTCTTCAAAAAACAAACAAACAATCAAAACAAGATCTGAAAGCAAAATAAATTCAATTGATCTAACCATGGCATGTCATCTTCCCGCCCACAGCCTGAGTAAGCAGTAATTTTATGCCAGTCACACCCCTGGTCTGGTAAGATCCATTCAGAAATACTGAACAGATCTGCCTGATTAAAAAAAAAGTGCCACTCCCTCTCTTTTCTCTCATGTGGTTCTCTACTTCTCATCTTCTCTTACTCACCTCTTATTTAATTTCATGGCTGGCTTTTGTATTTACTTACATCCTTTAAATACACCTGGTGTATTTGTCCTAAAGCTGGATGCGTTGATCGTGCAGCACTTTTGACTTCTCTCAGTGACCTCCTGCTGACCTTTGGCAATAAAGCTCAATAAAGAACTCGGATTCTTGATCAATCAACGATTGTACTCGATACACAGTCTGGACACTTGGCCCGACTGTATTTACATTCAATCTAAACTCTCAAACAAGAGATTAAATGAAGATTTTTAAACTACAATCAAGAGACAAAGCTGAGAGAGCGTCTAGACGTATACACGCTCAGCTGCTTAAACAAGAGCAGAATATTTATCGTGGAGTGTAAAAGATACTGTAAGTGTCACTGAAACCTCTGGTATTCGATTGAGAAGGAAAACTGAGAGAATATGCAGGCAAGAGGAATCTGAGAAACAAACAAACACAAAAAAAAGCAAAAGTGACCAGCTGAGATGAGAGAATGAGCGCCGAGATCGCGCTCCTCCTTCACTCGCACTCGTGCTCTCCCAGCAGGCCGAACATGTTCAGGCTGTTGGTCTTGCCGATCTTATCGGACCGCACGCTTTCGTCTTCGTCGTCTCCGTCTGCATCCTCGTCGTCGTCTGCGTCCCTGTCGTCTTCCTCCTCTGGCTCTGAGCTCGACTCTTCGTCTTCCTCGTCCCTATCTCCGTTCTCTTCGTCCTCGGGCCTTGTACAGCGTCCCTGTAGAATGCTGATTTCTGGTAAATCTGCGTGGGACTCCCATTTCTCTAAAAAAGGTAAATAGAGCATTAACATTTAATTTAATCTCGCATGAAAGAGCAAAAAGGATTGAAGCAGTGCTAAGAGCTGGAATGAGACTGCTAAAAACTAGGGTACCCGAATCGCCTTGAATGATAATAAAAATAATAATAATAAACTGAGCAGATTGGGTGTTTTTTTTGTTTTTTTTTTACCACCTTTGTTCTGCGTGTATCCTGGTGGCCGCAAGCTCAGGCATAAGCGTCCGTCCATGGCCAGGCGCAGCAGGCTGTTAGCGGATCGATAGGCATCATTCCGTGCTGCCCTTGCCGTCTTATAGCCTCTTCTCTCTGCCCACGCTGTTCATGCGAGGAAAAGCAACAGAAGGGAAGTGTTTATGAGAAATATGTTCTCATTATCTCAGCAATCAACAGTAGCCCTGGTGCCAGCTTCTCTCAACTCATTAGCATCTATTTCTGTTTACCAACACATTCTTGAATCTCAGTTTGTACTTAATAAAATAAAAAATAATTTAAAAAAGTGATTCTTCAAATACGAGGGGAGTTCAAGTCAAACCGGGACTTTCCATGAAGTTTCTTATGGATGAAAACATGAAACCAATGGACATTTACAAAAGACTTCAGGCAAGATACGCTGATGAAGCTCTGAGTCCTGTGAACATTTAATGAGTGTAAGGCATACATTTTTGAAAAATCTCGTTATTTTTGGAACATTTGAGGAACTCGGCTGGGAGTTATTGCCACATCCTCTGTACAGTCCTGATCAATGCTCCAGCGTACGGAGAGAACTTACTACCTTGATTGTATCCAAGCACTAGTGAAACACTGGGATAAGTGCATTAGTGTAGCAGGGGATTATATAGCGAAATAAAGCTAGTTTTTAGCTCTCATAACTGTCTTCTGTTATTCTAGACAATCAAAAAGTCCTGATTTGACTTGAACGCGCCGGATCTTCTCACACAGAGCAGCACTAATTCAGTCAGTCCTTACCTTCACACACATCCCATGCTGTCCACTCATGTGTGTGTTGAGTGTCTGCGGTCTGTTCTGGGTGTGTAATTTTCAGTACTGACAGGAAAGGAGTGCGCTCACACAGGTATCCCACCGAGCTGTAGGGTTCCTGCAGCTGGGACACTGGGTAAATACCAGCCAGAATCTGACGTGCACAGGAACCAACAGTCACATGTCTGGAAATAGAGTTTGCATTTGATTATAACACTGTAGTTCTGTAGTTACCTGAAGTTGTCTGCTGACTTGAGAGGGGAAGACAAGTCCAGGACAGTCACACAGTTTAACAGTGGGGGTGAGGTAGTACGTTTGGAAATACTTTGTGTGACCAGGAGTCCGAGACACACTCACGACCTTCCTACCAACCAAACTATTCAACACTGAAGACTTGCCTACATTAGGAAATCCTGCAGAGAGAGACAGAAAAAAAATGGATTATTTAACTGCATATGGCCAAATGTTTGTAGGCATATACACATAGCATGGATAGTTGATTTTGTGTCAAACTGTTGCCATAAACCTGGAGAATCACAGCTGCACAGGTCTTTGCATGAATTTGTAGCTTTACAACTTCCTCTTCACTGAAACTAAAGGGCAAAAGCAAGTTCTCACCCAAAGCGTGTTTGAGGTCAGAGTCCTGTGCAAGTCACACGAGTCCTTTCACAACCTGTTTCCCATCAACCTTGCTTTGTGCACAGAGGCACTGTCATGCTAAAACAGGTTTTTGTCCCTTAGGTCCTGTTTAACTGTATCTGTGGCGTATCTGAATCATTGGATCAGATTGCTTTCATGTAGTCTGAACAGTACAAAACCACATAGAATCTGATTTTTGCTAATTCAATCTGAATCACATCCAACGGTGGTTTGAACCCAGATTCAGTTCAGATTTCAAACTGTCCGTTGCATCACGAGCAAACTGTGGCGGAAGTTCACGTCCACACGATTATGTGGTAGGGGACACGGATGCATGGTGAAAACCCACTGAAAGACGAGAAAGGAGATGATGGAAGAAATGGAGATGTAACAATAAAAACATAACAAATGCTAACTGAATACCACTGCAATGGATTGGTACCCTGTCCAGGGTGTATCCCGCCTCGTGCTCTAAAACTCTTGGGATAGGCTCCAGGCCCCTGCGACGCTGTATACAGGATTAAGCGGTATATGCGATGAGTGAGTGAGTTAGTGAGTGAACTGAATACCAAGAGAAGCTTAATCACTTAGCAAATGCTCAGGCCCAATTTTAAACCATGCATCTACTCTAATTTAGCAAATGTACAGTAGCACAAGCACATCATGTACTGCATATTGCAAATTTATCATGTTACATTTACTGATCGTTCATTTCATGATTATGCCATCCTATGTAAAATGGTGACTACACAAGCGCTAGTGATCACCAACCGGGGCTCATCTGTGATCATGATTAGCCTCGTCTCCCCACTGGATGGTTAATAACTACAAATCTCTGAAGAACGGATAAAGCCGTCGGCCAGGTTTTTGACTGTGCATGGCATTTCCATGCACAACAACTGTTTAAAATGGCAGCGGATTTGCTTTTACCTCAGGTTTGAAGTGACATGCAAGAGCTCTACTGGATACTCTCGGAGTTTGTGACAATAGTTTTGCGAAGATCAGAGAACAGGGTTATGGTCGGGAGTCCTAGCTATATAGTGCAATTAATGTAATAAAAAGATGTTTAATAATTGTAACCTAATGTACAGTACATAGTTCCCTCCAGAAGTATTGGAATGGCAAGGCCAATTCTTGTGTTTTTGCTACACACTGGAGACACTTAAAGATCAAAAACATGAATTTGAAATGGTGGTTTTTGATTTCAGCTTTCATTTATTAATATTTAATAATAGATGTGCTAAACAACGAAGAACCTGTAGCAAAAAAAAAAAAAAACGAAGATCTGGCTTTGCTTTTCCAATACTTTTGGAGGATAAGCAAATCTATTTAAAACAGCAATGTCATTATAATACTTATTAACAACTAGCCAAATTTTTTTTTATCATCATCAAGATATGTTTTGCACGTTCTTACCTATACACCCTAATGTGAGAACTCCATCTTTGTAAAGTTCTCGTTTGGGACTGTTCAGCTCCATGGCAACGTCCGTGTGGTGTTCCATCAGCACCGTCTCCACGCCATCACCAGAACAACTGTCGTCTCGTCCCATCGCCATTGTGTCCCTTTGTATCTTCTTCTCCCAGCTAGTTAAATCCACTGTTAAACCCAAAATCAATAAAGTTAACACCATAACCATCAACCTATGATGGATTTAATTGCTGTCACAGCGTGAGGGTGTCCGACCTTTTCCAGCCGTGATCTCCTGACATGCCCTCATAATGTGGATTGGTCCTCCTGCCTGGCCCCACCCATTCTTCCTCCTCATTCGCTTTTTCTGAAACACTGCAGCAGGATATTAAATAAATAAATAAGTGAAAATCACGACTGAAAAACTTCTCCACAGTATACGACGTGCATAAACGACGTGCACTCACAGCTGCTGTAAGGTTGTCCAGGGTGTGAGGTGAAGCAGACACATTGCAGGTGAGGAAAGTGATTACTCAGGTAGTGTTTCCATGCCAACACAAGGGGCGCAGGGCAAAGGTCAACCTTATTGAGCACCACAATTACCTGCTTCTGCAGTTCACCTGTGACGTAGTGATACAGAGCAGGAGGAAACTGTAGAACCTGAGAGGACACATGAGAGAGAACACGCATGAATAAGCCATGGTTAATTTCAGTAGTAAAGTAAATACAGTAACCTATCTCACAGATTAAAAGGGAAAAAACTTGAAATGAATGCATTTGTATTTAAAACTCTTTTAAATGCAAATTAATGTGAATGATTCTCTACAAGAACGTGTAAGCGCTTTTGCTTCAGTGTAACTAATCATTAGTGTCTCGAAGCTGGCACAACTTTAGATGTCTTTGTGCCCAGGAAATACTGGCACAGTTTCCAATTAATTGTAAGCACTTAAACCAAGCGTATTCAGACCAAGTACAACCTAGAGATGTCGTGTTTCAACCACCTCGGTGTTTATTTGATGTAATTTTATCAACAACATAATTATTTTCAAGAACTTATCCCTTGGAATTGAACTTTTCAGTAGTCAGGTTGATAAAAACAATAACCTCTGTTGGTATAGCATGCCTATGCTGTTTAAGGAGAAGTCTTAAAACAGTGATGTGCAAAAGTCTTAGGCACATCACATATTATCTATAGTACAAATGTTTTATATACGTTTATCATGTCTGCATTATGATGTAGAAAATCATTCACATAACAATCATGACTTAAAAATGAATAAATGACTAACATTTCATAAGAATATTTGCATGCCTGTAAAGAAAGCAAAATATTAAATGACAGACCAGTCTCCTGGTTTTTGCATGAAAATAAAAATTAGCAGGTGTGACAAAGTTACCAGAAGAACTCTCATTCTCCAGCATGCTCAGTAAAATCTAACAGCTGTATCAATTACAGTACTGCGCAAAAAGTAGGTAAAAATATGGTAAATAGCTCTGTGCATCTCCTGTAGGATTATCAAGTAAATGTTTTAATCCCTCAAATGCCTCTAAAGTCCCAAAATTCGACTTGACAGTAAGAGCGCAGGTTGAGTGGTTGTGATCATGGCTTCTAGCGCATTATCGACCAATGAGCTTGTACGGTGTTTTAAGACTGGTGTAAGCGTGTGTAATGAGTGGGTTTGAGATTAAAAAGTGTGAGAAAAAAAAGGCAGATTGGAGGCCCTGAACGTTCTTCATTTTTGATAAGGTAACCCCTAAAAACGCCTTTCTGTTGTGCAGCTCGGAAGCTTCTGCACTCGGTACAGAATTGTTTGTATCTGAGGCTGATCGGGCGCTCACCAGTCACTGCCCATTAAAACAAAACTGGTCACTGGATGATTGTCCAGTTCATCTCTATTATAAACATGAAAACTATTTAAAAAATTGATAAAAATTGTGAATTTTGGAGTCAATGTCGTGATACCTGAATCAGCACACAAAAGGCACGGCAAGGCAAGTTTATATGTATTTCACATTTCATACACAATAGTAATTCAAAGTGCTTTACATAAAAGCAAATAATAATAAAGAAAATAATCATAAAATGAAATAGAAAATAATACTTTTAAATTTATTCCAAATTTGATTTAAATATTAGTATTTATAAATATAAAAATAAAACAGTTAAAAATATTAGATAAACATAAAATAGTGCAGTCAGTTCGGAGGTAGCTCCAGAAAGAAACGTGATTCATAACTGAATCGATTCCCCACCCCACCGCGTCTCTAATAAGCACAGATGCCTTTGCAAACATTTCTTTATTAAAGAAAGTTCTATAAAGAGTAATAAAATTATCCCAGACAACATTCGGTGTGAAAACACTTTTCTTGAAAATGATCAGTTGTGTTCGATACAGTTTTGTCAAGTTGTATAAGTCAAACATCTGTTAGGTTTTACTGAGTGTGCTGGAGAATATATCAGTTGTTACACTTATACTAATTTCTATTTTAATGAAAACCCAGGTGCCTACATTATTATTTTTTTTAATCTATTTATTTTACATATCTATCTTTATTTATTAATCATTCTTTATTTACTTATGTTTGGAAATATTAAAAGTTTGTACATAATATTGCAGACATGAACTAATTTCTACTAAAGATAATATGCCGGTTAAGACTATTGCACAGTACTGTGGATATTGCAGCAATGAAGAGATAGAACAAGACTATTTTCAGTTGGATCTTGTACTGTATGACTTTCATGCCAACTGAATTACTATAAGATGACATTTTAGGTGTTGTAATAGAATGGTTCAGAACTTCAGCTTCACTGGGAGAAAATGAAAACAGTACATCTTTTTAACTCAGTCAGAAAGCTGTTCACTTGTGCAGAGTGAACTACAGGAGCTAATTTAAACCGTTAATCGGATCTGTTAGCCCCATCTGCTGACAGGACTCACACACACGTGAGAATTAATGAAACACTCACCGGGTATCTGATATCAACTATGAGCAGGATGACATCGGACATCTCTAATACTCTCCATAACTGCCTCCAGGTCTGAGAAAGAGCAAAAACAAACATAAAAAGAACATTGAGATAGAAAGAAAACATCAAATCGAAAAACAAAACCAAAAAAAAAAAATTAAGAGAAACTGTGACGGAGTGGTGACAATTTCGAAAAGACAAAAAAATAAGTTATTTATAAATAATTTATATTTTTTACACAGACGTGCAAAGGATTTAAAGTAGTAGAGTGTAGATGTACATTAAAAGGAACTTGAAGATGGATTATGCTCTCTTGGATTCCTGAACATAAGACTTAAATGGAAATGTCTAGGAAAAAATATATATAGACTCTGTTTAATGAGAAAAAAACTAACCTCCAGATTGTGTTCGAAATGGCTGAGGGAGTCGGTGGAATTCTTGGAATGGAGATTCTCTAGAAATTCATCAAATGCCTTCTGCTCCTTCCTTAAGAGTTCTTCTCTGCGCATCCCATAATGCCAAGAGGGTCTTCGTGGGAAATCCAGACCTGGAAATCATGCAAAGTACGGGAACTTGAAGTCAGAAAGACAGACAACATGATTCAATTGAGCGTGTGAAACTTTTGACGTGATTATTAACTGGAGACAAATGATATGAAACTCGACAGTATCAACTTTCAAATCTGAGACCTTGCTCATCAGGATAGACATCTTTTATGTCCATCTCAAGGTCTTTCTCTGGAACCGCCTGCAGTATTTTCTCTCTGGCCATTTTCTTCCTTTTTGCCACCTCCTCTTTGCTCTCCCTCTCAAAGTGAAGACGAAACCTGAATAAAAATAATAAAAAAAAGGAAAAAAAAAAGGCAAAGTAAGACTGTTATCTCAGTTTTAGCCCTGTCTATCCCAAGAGGACATCTGGTAAACAATTTCACCACTGCTTGCACACAAAAACACACTCGAAAGGATTACCTTTATGTCTTGATCAGACATTTGAAATGCAGCCCAAGTAGCTCTTTTTGATGAACTAACTAAAAAAAGTATCTTCCTTTTCATTCTCATCCAAACATCGTCTGAGTTTTAACTACTGAGTGAAGACGTCAGATTTGCATGTTCCAGTGTATGGAATTGCTCATTTCTTGCTGGGAAAACATGTTAGTGTGGCCTTGTGACTGAATAAATGTTCCAAATGTGTTATAAATTGAATATTCCCCAAAGATGTATTTTGGAGGACATAACGGTTAACATTTACAGGAGCATCCTCCTAATATTCGAAGCCTAAAAAGTTAATACTTCTGTCATGACCAGGAACCTGAGGTTACAATAGCACATTGCCCTCCAGAATTACATAAACTTTCGAGCTGTTTTTTTTTTTTTTGGCTGATGGTTCGAGGCGTTTGTGAAAATCGATTCTGAGGTACCAGGATATTTAGCCTGAAGAGGAAAACTCACATGATCATACATATACAGTAAGGATACAAAGAAGCTGAAAATATTCAGGCATGTAGGAGGGGATCCCTCTACAAGTGTCTCCAACTCTGTTATACAATACAGGAACAGACTCAGTGTTCCTACTCAGGCATTACAAAATATGAATTTTAAGGGTTCTGATCATTTTGAAACAACGGTTCTGGTGAATAAACCACATTACCGAAACCTACTGTTTGTGTTAGAGCTCTTTTTTTATATACACTGCATGCCCACAAGAAAGTCAATAAAATAAAAATTGCACACACATTTAATTTGATCGTCTTTAGCTTTGAATGTGGTGGTAAATGATGCTAAAGTCATGCTCTCAGAACCACTCGAGTCCTGGAATTAATGTGATAAACTATTTATTTGGTTCCTTAAGGAAGTCAGCTGGTTTAATTTTAGTGCCACATAACGTAATTGAGCCAAGACCTGACCAACTGAAGCAAGCCCAGACCATAACACTGCCTCCAGAGCCTTGTACAGTGGTCACTTCTTACCCTGTCGTCCTGGAATAGGGTTAGTCTGGACTCATCAGACCACATGACTTTTCTTCTATGACTCCCAAGTCCAATTTTTATGCCATCTAGCAAAGTTTCTCAGTGTGTGTGTATTATACTTAGCTGTGTTATTTTTACTGCAGATTTTTTTGTACTTTGAAACTTCAAGTGTTTGAGTGATCAATAATTAAAGTCGTCCATGAAGGTGACGGTTCATCACTATCCTTCCAGATTTTAATAATGTGAGCAGTTCTTCACCCTATTCCAGTTTGTTTAATGTTTTCTTTGCTGGACGTAAGCCAATAATTTGACCCTCAAGAAATAGTGACATTTTTGGCCAGGATGTGTGTGTATAAAATGTTGTGCTCAAATTTATAAATCATTAAATGCTATAATGTTTTACATTTTTAAAATATAACAACTCAAAGTGTGCTTGCGTGTTAAACTACCTCTAATTGATGAGAACAGGTAACTATCTCCTGCAATTTATGCACACACACTTCTTGAATTACTGCTGGCTCACCTGTTGGGGTCATATCTGCCGTCTCTGGTGCCAGGCTGGTGGTTTATCCTCCTTATATCCGTCGTCTCGCTGTCTGACGTATCTGACTGTCTGTCCCGTCTAACGGTCCGCTCGATACTCGCATTCCGGCTGCTCTGACCCGAGCCTGTATCACCTTCGCAAACACACATACACACACAGTCTCTCTTTAACAAACGAACATGATCCTAAGTTCTAGGACAAAGATCCTCTTTTAGTTCTGATGTTAATTTATTATGACTGATGCTCATTTCATTGCAAGAGGTTGGCATCCTAAACAAAAGGTGTCTCTGTTTAAAAAAAAAGGAAAATATTTGGACACACCTTCTAACTCCATAGATTTTTCCTGAGTTTTATTTCTCCCTACACTGTAAAACAATGCTACATTAAACATACAAAATATGTAATAATCTCCTTTGAACAGTTGATATTGAGATGTGTCTGCTACTTATGCTCTGTCTTATACTACTTATATAAGTCTTTATAACTAATCTGAGATGATGTTTGCTCATTTATGATTTTTGAGGCTGCTAACTCTAAATTAACTTCTCCTCCAAAGCAGAGTTAAGTTTTGGTTCTGCTTTCCTGGGAAGGTCTTCATGAGAGCCAGTTTCATCATGGTGCTTGATGGGTTTTGCAAATGCTAAACTATTCCAGAACAACTGATATTTGTATCTTGAAATATTTTTTTCTATTCCATGCCAAACTCAAACCCTAAACACTGCTTTTATTCAGATACACCGAATAAATAAAGGCCAATACTTCTGTGAAATATGTACCTAGGTTTTTTTTTTCTCCAGATTTTTTTCTATGCAAGAATGAATAGTAAAGTTAGACCCAGTAATAGATGGGAATAAACAGAGGACTGAGGCACAGACTTACTGATCGGAAAGTCGGGGGTTCGATCGCCAGCTTCCCCAGTTGCCACTGTTTGGCCCTTGAGCAAGGCCCTTAACTCTATCTGCTCCAGGGGTGCTGTATCATGGCTGACCCTGCGTTCTGAGTTTCTCAGTTTCGCTGGTATATGCGAAGAATGAATTTCACTGTGCTGTAATGTATATGTGACAAACAAAGGCTTAACTTAACTTCAATCTCTAGTACGTGTAACTTAGATCTAGAGCTACTCTACTAACTGGAAAGAATGTTAGATGATCCTATGCCAAGCTGCTGAGCCCTAAAAGAAAAGTGAAAGGTGTGTGTACAAGATACCCCCCCACACACACACACACACAATCCTGCACAGTTCCATGGCTCGGGTGTTACGTAACAGTGTAGTGAGTCTGCGCAGTGGCATTCCGCATAACGCAAACCCTGGTGCTGATGGAGAGACACACACACACACACAGCTAATGTCCCAAACCCACCTGAGACATCCACTCAGTGTGTCAGTCATGTCATAGTTACACAAACACACAGTTTCGCACTATTATTTCAGCAGTGAACAAGAGTCGGCTCTTTATTTATTAATTATTATTTTGTAAATAAATATATATATATAATAAAATAAAGAAAAAAAGGTACCATTTTTTTTGCACTCGATTCACTAACACACTACAGAGTCGTGGAATGCGCTGACACGAGTGACACTGCACGCTGCGCTCTGTTAGCATTGTTAGCTAACACCACGAACGCCACCGCACGCTCACTCACTCACTGACTCACCTCGCTTCCTCTCGCGCTTCACCTGAAGTTGCTTCTTCTTCTGTTTGTTACTAAACGGCTTCTTTCGAGGCATTTTGCCCCCTGAGACTGAGTCAGAACACACTCCGTCCCCCTGCTTGTCCTTTTCTCCAGCCTGTCCTCCCTCAGTGTTTACAGTCAAGTTTCTCCTGCATGTTACTTCTCCTGTGACGTCGAACTGCGACCGAGCTGCACGGATCGTACCACACACCGCCCGGCTCGATTTTCTAAACGTCATGTCGCAGCAACGAGTCATAAGTCAAAAAAGACACATATAGAGGTTTAAATTTAACGTAATTAACTGGTGTAAAAGTTTAATTCAGACCGACGCGGTTTATGAATAATACAAGCCACTACGAGACCCCCCCCCAACACATAACGCGGAATGGTAGTGTCCATTATTTAAACAACTCAAGCGGCTCTCAGTGAGTCCAGGAGTGTGAAGACCACCGACGGGGGACATCTATATATAAAGGAAAGTTTCGTCTGTACATTGGAGGACCCGAAACCAGTCTCTGAAAAATGTCTGTCTGGATGTCAGTCTTACTGTGTGTAAGACTGTCTCTATGTTTGTCTTACTGTCTCTATGACTGTCTCATTGTCTGTATGTCTGTCCTGGATGTCAGTCTTACTGTGTGTAGGTCTGTCGTACTTTCTGCCTGCCTGTCT
>JAAGKR010001742.1:29236-44731 GCA_011419295.1 Clarias macrocephalus
TGGATGTCAGTCTTACTGTGTGTAAGACTGTCTCTATGTCTGTCTGTCTGTCCTGGATGTCAGTCTTACTGTGTGTAAGACTGTCTCTATGTCTGTCTGTCTGTCCTGGATGTCAGTCTTACTGTGTGTAAGACTGTCTCTATGTCTGTCTTACTGTCTCTATGACTGTCTCATTGTCTGTATGTCTGTCCTGGATGTCAGTCTTACTGTGTGTAGGTCTGTCGTACTTTCTGCCTGCCTGTCTGTATGTAATTCTGTCTGTATGTAAGTATGCCTACGTATGTCTCTTACTGTCTGTAAGACTATGTATGTCTAAGACAGTCTGTATAACTGTCTTACTGTCTGTCTTGCTGTGTGTACTGGATGTCAGTCATACTGTTTGTGTCACTGTCTCTATGTTTGTCTTACTGTCTGTCTGTATGTATGTATGTCTGTCTGTCTGTATATAATTCTGTCTGTATGCAAGTCTGTCTATGTATGTTTTTTTTACTGTCTGCATACTGTCTGTATGTTTGCCTATTCTGTCTGTCCGTCCAGACAGATTTTGTCACAGCATCACGCAAAATATGGCTGGACAGAATTTGATGAAACTTTTGCAGTACTTGCATATCTGCCTAAAGTTAAACCTGAGCCATAAATAAAATCATAATGTTGGGTAGCAGTGAATTTATTATTATTTTTTTAACTAATTCTTTTACTTTTCTCTCAAGGTGGGGCTGGCTATACACGTCACTCAAAAGGGCCAATCAATGTTGATAGTTTACCGTGTACAGAGGGCGTATGCATCAGACACAGAAACAACGGTAATGAAACCGTCATCAAACAACATCTTTATAGTCCTTGCTTTGTTCACTGTGGCACAGAATAGAATAGGAAAGGGCCTTCACCAAACTGTTGCCACAAAGTTGGAAGCATAGCGTTGTCCAAGATGTCTTGGTATACTGAAGCATAAAGATTGCCCTTCACTGGGGATAAGGGGCCTAATTGAAACACCTAAATTCAATAATTAACAGGTTTGGCCAAATGCTTTTGTCTGTAAAACATGTTACTAAAGCATGAGGCACTCTTCTGAACTACTAAAGACATGTTTGCAAAAGGATGCTCTAAGTAATGAATATTAATGACTTACCTAGCTTTAATATAATTTCACATAGTCCAAATCGTAAAAACACAAAATTTTCAAATGAAACTTAATATAATTAGGCAATACCATGTGAAAGTTCCCAGGTTTGATTCTAACCCAATGCCCAAACCACAGCCCCTGGATGCAGTGCTGGTCCCAAGCCCAGATAAAATGGGAGGGTTGCGTCAGGAAGGGAATCCGATGTAAGACCTGTGCCAAGTTGTTGTGTGGAAGGGATGTTGTTTAATGACGGTTGGAATCCAGTAGCTTGGTTACATTATCGCCTGGACTCTTAATGATTTCCAGACCAAGTCTTCCTTAAAATGTCTACTGCATCCTTCCCAAATCTTGTCGTGACTTGTTTTGTGTCAACAACACGAGAGGGAGTGCTATTTATCAGCAACTGTTGTGGTACAACAGTTCCACAAACAGCATTCCTCATCAACAGATTATAATTAGTTTGTTTATTTAACCAGTTAATTTGCTCCGCCAACACCTATCCTTCTGTGACCGGCGGAACTAAATAGCCACGATTGGAGGAACTGGCAAACGACAGGGGTAAAATGGAGGTGGTGGACAGTCCTGTAAATCTTATAAAGTTTCTCTTTATATTTCCACTTATTCTGTGTCGGCTCCATTAATTTCTGGGTTGCAGGGTTGAATCACAAATAGCAGTAAATTGAAAGCCATTGGGCTAGGTTGTACAATCACAAGTGCCCTTGATTAGGGGTTACAGAAGGATCTGGTATTCAGCCATGTGTTAGAAGCTAGTTAGCCTTGGTGTAAATAAAACAACATGAGGGCAATCTGGAAAGACTTATAAAGCAATTATTAAGTAGACAAACTGTAAAAATGTCTAAAAAAAATGCATCAGTGGGTGATTTTTAATGTGCATTCTGGAAGGTAACTCTTCTCTCCTCAGCACTGTGTTCCATACAGCCCTACTTTCACCCATGCTGCGACTGACAGTTACTGTAATTAACGATTGAGGACCTGATTTATATATATTAAACAAACATCCCAGTGGTGGTTCAACATCACTCTTGGAATGCGTCTCGTCCAGTCAGACTGCTCGGTCGGAACTAACTGTTCTATAATAACTTTTGTCTGCCATCTTTGAAGGGTAACTACTAACTTGTCATCTGGCTGCATGAACAGGTACTGGAAAAAAAAAAAAAAAGGTACCAACTCTCAGGTTGACACATTTTACATTTTATTATTGTTTTCAAAGCATAATTCATTCTATTCTGATCGTATTAATGACTATGATAGGGCATAGGGTCCATTACAAGAGTTAATACTAAGATGGAGTAGCGGTAGACTAACAATAGTGAGCGTAGTACATCATCCACACAAATGAAGAGAGAGGATTATTAAAAGTTCATGCCAGAGCTTGTGACTGGCTGGTGCTGACACTCAAGTTCCTCCTTTTTTTTTCTTTTTTTCTTTTCTTCTTTGTAAATCACTACGTAAGCATCCTTTAACTTGCACACATACACACAATATACTAGATACTCAGATATACATTTTCCCAACCTAATTGAAAACTGATTTTTTTCCCTTTTTAAACTTCAAGGGCGAAATATCACATGCATATTGCGCAACATAGCGAAAGATGTTCATATACTGTCCTTTAACAGCAACTGTAAATTTCTTAGTGTACGAGTAGATAGAAATATCTACAGATGACAACCACTGTATTAAATAAAAGCTTCCAAAAGGTCTAGCCATAGATGGGAATCAGGAAGAGCGGGATATCTGTGAAGAACCAAGAAAGTAAAAGTAAAAAAAAAAAGAAAAGAAAAAAAAAAAGAAAAGAAAAAAAAGGCATTTTCCTCAATATTGTCCTTGTTGTACTTTTTTTTTTCGTGAACATGAGCAGGCCTAGTAGGAAATACCTTTCCATCAGCATATATTTCGTTTAATCAGTCCTTGCGTTTGTTTTTAATCCCTACTTTAGGTAGGCCTCTCGTACCTGGAGAGGTCATGTAAGATCACGTCACTATTGATTCCTTTCTCCTGCAAAATAGCTGTTCCTAGAGTCTGTGTCCACTCTTTTCTTCCCATAGGCCTCTCCTACCTCATGAACTGAGGTGTTCCACCTGTATAGCCGAGGCCTCCACTGTGATGCACAGGTCTTTGTGAGAGGACAGATCAGACACGCTGACTGTTTTGTATGAAACATCTGGCGCTGTTACTGGTTTGTACTGCTGCAGGTCAAACACACATGGCACTCCCTCTGGCTGTGGGTAAGCGTTGGTCCTCTCAGCACGACTTGCCGCTGCTCCGTCTCCACCTCCGGCACCGCCTCCCCCTGCTCCTCCATGCGCGGGACTGTGGCTCTGCTGAGCTGCTGATGGTGGAGTGGGTACCAGGTCCGGAGAGTGTTTCCGCATGTGCTTTATCAGGTACGTTTCCTATGAGCGAACAGACACACAGATGCATCATTGTTGAGAATGAATTAAATCCTGATAAAGATATGTGTATACACGGTTGCTTGGTGCCGTACCGAAGTGTAGGTGCGATTGCATAGGCCGCAGGAGTACAGCTTTGCATGCTTAACTGTATGGGTTGAGAGATGAACCTCGAGGCTCGCCGAGTCCGTATAGCCGCGGTTACAGTGGTGGCACTTGAAAGGCTTGTCTTTGTTGTGTTGGCGACGGTGAGACTGTGGAACAACAGGTCTATCATTAGAAAACAAGACTGATATCTAAACCTAATGTCCATCTTTAGGTGCAAAGCTGTACAATATTCAAGGTAACGCTTAACGCCATTACGGTTCCTTGAATAGACATCATGTACCATGAGCACACCAAATCTGTAGCGTCAACACAAACAGAGAAGAACAATTTAAATAACACTTGTATTATATGAGTTTAAGACCACAAGCAGGTGTTTAAAAAACCCACAATGTCGAACATAAACCAACACCACAAGTTAAGTTAAAAGCATGGTTCCAATATTTTAATCAGTTCCAGTTACAACCCAAGTTGTATGCAAACTCACTTTTATACTTTGCTTCATGTTTGTACTTTATTTTAAATTCATGTTAACTAATGCCAGAAACATCATTCATTAAGAGAATCTTAACATATAAAGTGTTAACCGTTTTCAGTGTCTAAGCTCCGCTTCCAGTTCAAAGAAACATAAAAATGATGTCATCTTTCCTAATATGTGCATCATTCTAAATTTTATGTCATTTAAGTTACAGTTAAATGAAAGGTGACGATGTCGGATAATTGTATTCAATATCTGTGATACTGTAGAAGTTGATACACAAAAATGCCTACTTAGTGTACGAGTAGATAGAAATATCTACAGATGACAACCACTGTATTAAATAAAAGCTTCCAAAAGGTCTAGCCATAGATGGGAATCAGGAAGAGCGAGATATCTGTGAAGAACCAAGAAAGTAAAAGTAAAAAAAAAAAAGTAAAAAAAAAAAAAAAAAGAAAAGTAAAAAGTAAAAGAAAAAGAAAAGAAAAGAAAAAAAAAGGCATTTTCCTCAATATTGTCCTTATACTTTTTTTTTTCGTAAACATGAGCAGGCCTCGTAGGAAATACATTTCCATCAGCATATTTTTCGTTTAATCAGTCCTTGCGTTTCTCTCCCTACTTTAAGTAGGCCGTTCGTACTTGGAGAGGTCATAGAAGATCACATCACTATTGATTCCTTTCTACATAAAAATTTCAAGTAAATGATGAATAGGGTGTAGGCATGGGTCTAAACCCACATCCAAAACCAGTCACGAAAACGCATCTGATAGCATTATGTTGTCTTAAAACAACACTTTGTCTCCTTAGTAATTGCATCCAAGTTGTTTTGAATTGCCTCTGAACCGTCCGTGTTGTTCTGTCCAAGACTAACGTGAGCTGCAAAGATAAAGATAACTAGCTTCAAACACAAGGCTGAATCCCAACACTCCCCCTTTCTAACCCCTGAACAAAGGCACTGTCTGGTGTGTGGAACAAGGGATTGCACACTAGCTTTCCATTTTCTATTTAGAATTCAATCTATTTAGGATTCTAACACAACTGTTGGGTTAGCTGAAGCTATTTCTAAGCGGAATAAGTGGAGACAAAGAGTAAAAAGACCTTTTGCCTACATAGTACCGGTAAGTATTTAATCCTACTTTCACTTCTGGGTGTTATACGGTAGAAATTCAAAACAAGCTCATTTCATTTAATAATACAATTTTACCATATAATCTCCGCCCTCCATTCGAACCAAATAATAAGAAATCGAACCATCATTCAAACTCTGATAACTGACAAGTGGTTTTCACATAACTGGTGAAACAGTTACAGTAAAAGTAGCCTTTTTCCATAACTTGGATCCTTACTTTCCTATCATTAAGGGAGTAATAATAATAATAATAGTAATAATAATATAGTAGTAGTAGTAGTTGTTTTTTGGCATAAAGTGAAATTGTGATAAAAGTGGGAGTGAAAAGATCATACAATTACTTGTTAGCAAGCCAGAAAATTGTTGGCCGAGACTAAAGCACATCTTGCCAGCAGGTTTTTTTTTTCTTTTTCTTTTCCCCCAGGTGATGGATTTAGACCAGAGGCCTAAAACTTATGTGCTGGCCTACATTACACTTGATCCAATATCAAAATCAGTTTAATGACCTCGAATACATGAACAACTCCTCACAAATGTCTTCATTTATCTGCGCTGCTCGGCAATAAGTACTCTTCCACGTTCTGTAGTGTTACTTAATTGCGATAATGTGTCATGAAGCTACACAAAATGACTCATAATATCGAAAGAGCGGCTATTAGTTGTGATTGCCCAAGAATTTGCCTCCGTTTATATGAAACGCTAAATTAGTTCTTGGGGAAAGAGACATGTTTACAGTGTCAAGTTTAGCTTGCTAATGAACAAATACATCATTAGCACATTTTGTATGTAGATCAATTTATAGTCCCGAGTTTAATGAATTTTTTTTCCCCGCAGTGGAATAATAAAAAGGCAAGCTCATTTTTTTATTTTCTGGAGAATGGTTAAAATGACATACAAACAAACAAACAAACAAACATGGAGAGCTTTATCAGGCCTTCTGTTAATTACTCCTGATTCATACTTGCGCTTTCTCTTAGAAGACATTTATGGAATACTGCGTATCACATGTATAGATATAACTGGATACATTATACTCTGTAATACAAGGGCTGTACCGAAAATCATGCAAAATAGGGTATAACGTTGTAATAACTGACATTATAGGTCATCCAAATGACACATGTCGTTTGAGTCACTCTTCCTCTATGCAACTCAGCATAGTCTCCATTACGAGTGGCGCGTTCGCGCCGTCGTCGAACCCAACTCTCCAAACCACTTCGAAAAATCTCCTTTGCCATAGCTGATGGTCTCCCGCTGTGTGGATTGTCTTCAATTCTGGTTTCCCCTTATTTACACTTGTTCATCCATCTGTGCACACTGCCCTCGTCAATGGTGTCATCTCTGTAAACATTCTGTAGCGCAGTGCGAGACCGTCAACTGCGACAAAGAGCATTTTCAAGCAGGCAAGTTAATGGCTTGTGCTTGAGAAGTATCTTTCTATGGTGGAGAAGCTACTCTATTAACATATACAATATGGAAAAACCTATTATGTTAGTTAAGAAGAAAAAAAAGTTATCGCCCATGATTGCCTGTTCGCTCTTGTTTTCCCTCCCTGTCTCTCTCGAGCTACACATGTCGCTCCTGAGCCGAAGGTGATTCAGTCCCCCCTCTGCCCCCCGGACCTGTCTGACTCGTCATGGTGCCCCGCTTCTGGTCGCATGGAGGCCAGTGTGGTCTGCTTGGGATGCGTGTGGTGACTGGGTTCCACTTTACCGTGAAGATGGTCTTAAACTCGGCTGATGCAGACAGCTGTTCTCAGAGGACTTCTAGTTCAGGACTCAACGGTTTTGAGCCTCCAATAACGAAATGGACGTTATCACCCGAATGAGGATGGCTTCCCTGTCGAGTCTGATTCCTCTTCAGGTTTCTTCCTATGGCCATCTCAGGGAGCTTTTCCTCGCCACCATTGCCCTAAGCTTACTCATCGAAAATTGTGTTTTGTACATATTTTTCTCACTTATTTCCATTGCTTTCTTTTCGATTCTGTAAAAGTTTCTTTGCGACAATGACCATCATTAAAAACACTGTAGTATAAATCAAATTGAATTGGACTGAGTTTGCATCACTTTCGGTACCGCCCTTGTGATTTTCATCAGAAGGCTTTGTAAATTAGGGAGTTGATTCTCTCAAATACCTGAAGATTTGATAGCTGAGTGAAGGCCTTCTCACAGCCTGGGTGGGCACACTTATATGGCCGGTCTCCTGTGTGGATTCTGCACAAATGACAATAGGATCACTTGTTGGGTTAAAAAAAAAGGATTTAAAAGATGAGTGTGAAGAGAATAATATGAAAAAGACAAAAAAGATATAAAAAAGTGGGGGTGGGTCGATGGACAAGCTACCTGTGATGCTGCTGTAGGTGGCTGAGTTGCCTGAAGGTCTTCTGGCAGTAAGAGCAGGTGTAGGGTTTCACCCCGGTGTGGATCCGCACGTGTTGGGCCAAATAGCTGGTGTTAGCGAACGACTTCGAGCAGTGCGGACACTTGTGGGGTTTGGATTCGGTGTGGTTTCTGTACGGAAACACAAGCAGGGGAAAGAGGAAAAAAAAAAAAAGAGAGAGAGAGACAGAGAGAGAGAGAGAACGTGAGACCGATGGCAGTGGCGCTGTAATTTAAAGACGACGGTATATGAATAGTTGTAAATGCAGTGTGGTATGCTCCTAGCTTTAGTGTCATGCAGAACCTGAGTCGTATCATTTTAATTTCTCGACTATTCACACTCCTCCAGAGCTGATCTCATTCTAATTATCTCCCCTAGACACTGCAAGCTTAAATATATCCGTCTCATAAACAGCGGTATATTTTTAGCAACATTTACAGCAGTTCATCAATTACTACCAAGCTGTCATGAAGATCCAAACTCGAATGATGGAAATGTAAAAAAAAATAAAAATTATATTGTATAAATACAGTATATTCTAATATATTGTACATTTAATAAATGCTACAAATGCCATCTTACAGTACATCAACCCTTTCCATATTGGGGTCATAATTTGGTTACACTTGAGGTCAGATGACGACACGCTCTCTGATTGTTCTTGTAAAGCCTGGCGGTTGGGCGACTGATGGAAATGTTTGCGCGCGGTGACTAGAAGGCCAGCCCTATCGGCTCCACCATTTAATGTAACATTTCCGAAGACCTGCTCTCTGAAATCGTGCGGCGGAGGGTTCAGCATGGCACGGGACCTTTTCTATGACCTCGATTATACTGCTGCTGCTCTGTTTTAATGTGTTTGTGCGAGTCCGTGCAGTGATTGAGAGTTAGACCGAGACACATCTACAGGAGATTAAAAAGTAGCTGAGAAAAATGACAGGTTTGAGTAGTAATGGAAGGCGTGAGAGGAAGGGAACGAGGGAATTTTCAGAAATAGAACAGTGCAGAAAGTGTAAGAAAGCAAGAAGCGTTCAAACAAGGACAGGCACTCATTCAGAAACTGATCCGGCGTGAGTTTCACACTGTTCAAAGATTTTAAGGCATTATTTGAAACAAAAAGAAACAAGCAAACAAAAACAAAGGCAAAATAAACCTGTTGTATGAAATTTGTCCCTTACACTATGATGTGACAATATTAAATTCCTCTAGGATGAACTTATAATAATTCCCTGGAAGCCCTGTAGGACATGTCACATCAAGCCCTTTTCACGGTGCCCCTTCGTGTCAACAAGGAAGTCAAAAACATTCCATATCTTCCACCACGGATGAGCCAAAAACAACGCCGGTCTAGAACCAAGAACTGTG
Source organism: Clarias macrocephalus (assembly GCA_011419295.1). NCBI lineage: Eukaryota > Metazoa > Chordata > Actinopteri > Siluriformes > Clariidae > Clarias > Clarias macrocephalus. The sequence goes on from JAAGKR010001742.1 coordinate 38,227, forward strand.
AGGGCATGAGAAGTGGGGTAGACATGATGTCAATTTAACAACAACTCAAATTATTCTATATACATTATCAGCTTGTATATTGACAATTTTTGACAACTGATGAACCAAACTCAACAGGAGTGTTATTGCTAATGCTGATAAATCTAAACTCAAACTCTATATCTAAACTGGAAACAGGAGTTGGTATAAACAATCTATAATTCATACCCTCGCAGGGCTCTCGAATAGGAACACTAGTACTTCTCCTCATTCATGCAATAATCAAATCAAGCAAAATGTGGTAGCAGAATAATACACATCATCAGGATGACATCAGGGTTAGACACAGATCAAGAGCTTCACTTAATGTATTCCGTCAAGTCAAAACCGAGGTGTTTTTGTTGTCCTTACCACTCTGCGTAATCCCAGATCAGCGGTTTCTGAAACACAGAGTCTGACACTAGGGATGGTAATCATTAGGGAAATCAATATCATCATGATACCCAGGTGCCGATTCCATATGTATTTCGATTTCATAAATATCCCGATTCAATATTCTCATTTTTTTTTTCAGATTTTGTTACAATTCCAAACAAACTTTCATTTAGAATTTATTCATTAAAAAAATAAGGTGCTCCTGCCACACAGAATGTTGTGCTGTGAATAGTTTAGAGCACTCCACTTTCAGGATTATAGAGGAATGGCAACATTTTACCACTTCAATTGCATACATATAAATAAATAATGTATATATATTTAATCGACTTTGGAGTCAATGTGGCGATACATGAATTGCCACACAAAGAAGAGTGATACATCACAGAATCTCTTCTCCACATCTCTGCTAACACCCATCCCTCAGTCCATCACACCTTGTCCACATATACACACTTACTTTCTTCTTCAAAAAAAAAACCCCCATAAAATACAAATGCAAAGAATGGCAAAGAATAACAGACCACAGATCATATGACCTAATTGGCCTATATATTTTATATATATATACAGTAGATTTATAATCAGTCTCGCGCTGACTTTAAACCCAGGAGATATGGCACATGTGGCGCACACTCTTTGATGTCAAGAAGCACTGAAAACTTTTAAATGAGTTTCTAAATATCTTTACATATTTTCCCATTTATTTCTCTAAAGCTAATGATTAGAGTGAACATTAACTGAAGCTCTTGGACATACATTTCTATCATTTTATGCATTGTGCTGCTGCCACAGGATGTATAAAGCAGTAGGAGTACAGGTGTTCCTATTAAAGTGTCCGGTGACGTCTTGTTATCTGTGATGATACGTTTGTGTTGTGTACAGGCTCTAACGTGTATCTGATTTTTTTTTTAGTTAGTGAAATCTGTTCTTAAAGGTTCTGCAGAGGTAAAACTTGGACTGCGAGTCCCCAACATACGAACGAGTTCTGTTCCAAGTCCGATTTGTTCGCAAGTCCAACAAACATAGCTCCTGGGATACTAACACAATTGGCTATACACAGTATAAAACTAACATGTTCCATGATCTTATTCTTGTTCTTTAGAATCGTGCCGATGATCGAATGAATCATGTTAAATTCATGAAACGAGCAATGTCTGTTCTTTTCACCTCACTCCATTCTCTCAATTATTCTCACTTTTGTCTCCATCATTATCGCCTGAAGCTTCTTAGCAGTACCAGCGTCATCGCCACTGCTTTCACGGTTTCCTCCTGGGATGCACGCTGCACGCACGTGACGATGTACGCCTGATCTAACCTCAATGGTTGAACATATGAGAGCGAGTGTTCATATCTTCGAAAGTTCATAAGTCGAATGTTCGCATGTATATTTATATGATTACTAGTGTTTTTATAAACTCCCCCACTGCATTACGTTCCCTGAACAAAACACCAGCTTGGGCTTGATTTATAGTTTGGTTAAAAGTTCATCATGTTCACCATTACATTGCATGTTTTCTCTTACACACACACACACACACAGACAGACACATTCCACATCCTGGCGCTCGGTGCATCCTCCAGTACCGTGTGTGCTGCTGTAAGTGACTGAGCTGCCTGAATGCCTTCTGGCAGTAGGAGCAGATGTAGGGCTTAGCGCCGCTGTGGATGCGGATGTGCTGCGCCAGGTAGCTGGAGTTAGCGAAGGATTTGGAGCAGTGCGGGCACTGGTGCGCCTTCACCTCCGTGTGCGACTTGGAATGCAGCTGCATGTCTGACTTATTGCAGAACGTCAGGCCGCACATCCGGCACCTACAGACACGCACACACACATGCACACACACACACACACACGCACGCACACCGGGGAAGGAAATAGGAGGATGGGGAGAGAGGAGAGAGATGAGCCGAAGAGGAAACACAGGAGCAAGAAGAGGTGGAGAGAGAGAGAGAGAGAGAGAGGGTTGGGGAAAAAGGTGATATGGGGTCATGGATGAGGCAAGGTGAAAGAATGAATGAATGAATGGAGGAGGAGAAAATGAGAGGAAAGGTGAAGAGAGAGTAAGGAGTGGAATGAGGCGAGGTAGAGAGTAGGGTGGGGGAGAAACATGGATGGAGGGGGGGGGGGATAAAGGGAGGGGGGAGAGGGAGAGAGAGAGAGAGAGAGTGGGGATGAGATCAGTGAAGAAAAACAACAGAGGGAAACTGTAGACTTTGCCGACAAAACAGAAAGATGAGAAGGAAAGGCAAGACGTACAAGCGCAGACAAATGAAGGAGAGAGAGGAGTGACCGAGCGAGTGGAGGAGAGTAAATATGCCGTCAGGTGGCGGAGTGTGTGCGTGCGTGCGCGCACTGGTATGTGGGTGTGTGTGTGTTTGCGTTTGAAACTAGCAAAGCCATGCTGGCACATGCAGCCGATGAAACACTACTTACACTACACAAAGCCAACTCACCTACGAACTGAGACACATTCAACACACAGCCTAAGAAGCACGAGTGCACGCAAGTGTGTGTGTGTGTGTGTGGAGGGGGGGGGGTTGCTAGGGGCCATGCATTGCTGCAGTGTAAAGGGACAATGCACTAAGTATCTCTATTACAATCCTGCCTTTGCTAGAAGCGTTCAGAAACACACACGCGGAATGCATGCTAAGGTCCGAGCCAATGTTACCTGTATGTTTTAGCTCCTTCCTTTCCTGCAGGTCCTTCATCAGAGAGGTCGTAAGGGTCGGCGGGATGATGCTGAGTAGGAGAGAGAGAGAGAGAGAGAGAGAGAGAGAGAGAGAGAGAGCACATCTCCAAGTCAGCAAAACAAACATATGGAAAAAAAAAAACACTACTGTTCATTCATTCATCCATCTTCAATATACCGCTTATTCTGGGGACACACCCTGGTCGGTTGTCATCACACACACACACACACACACACACACACACACACACACACACACACACACACACACACACACACACACACGATACAATTTGGGAATGCCAATTATCCTAATCTGCCTGTCTCTGGATTGTTGGAGGAAACCTGAAGAAAACCCACCAAGCACGGGGACATCATGCAAACTCCATGCACACAGACTCGAACCCTTGACCCTCGAGGTGAGAGAATACAGTGCTATAACCACTACATCATTGTACCTGCCCACAGTTGTTGTTTTTTTTTCTCGTTTTCATCACTTTCATTTAAACGATTAAAATTTTTCTAATGATTGCTAACTAGGCAAAGCCTCATGTCCAATTAAACGGCTGTACTTCGAACTTGCTCGTTAGCAATAAATGCGTCTACACTATTTCCTCACCGACCGCTGCTTGGTTCAAGGACAAAAAGTGTTTTTACGGACTTGCTGAAATAATAAATCAGTAGCAGAAAGTAAAAGATTGTGGTGCCGGTCTCTATATTTAATTGTCTCACAGAACCACTATGAGGTTCCTTTAGATCGGACAGTGTGGACAACGCTGCCAGCTGTGGTTTAAGTCAGTCTACCAGTTTAACTTGGCATCACTTTGACTTTCTGTTTTTTGGGGAAGAAAACGCATCAACGTTCAGAATAAAACGAGAGCTAAATCACAGACTTAACTCCAGTAACCTTCCAAACCCGAGCTTCACAGAGGATTCAAACTTTGGTCTAAACATTTGTTCAGATCCTGTATTTACAAGGATGAGTCAAAAATAATCTGCACTCCGGCTGCAGAGCTTATTTTACATTTTTCGCTATAATGTCCTTGCTTTTCAAAACGCTTTAAAATCAAAAGCTTATTGACAGATGGACAATCATTAAAAATTGTTTTAGGCTTTGCTGTGAGCCACGAATGCACCGCTGTCTTCACTTCTTCATTGGGAGTTATTCTTCGTCCTCATAGTGCTGCTTTCAGGGGACCAAACAGGTCAAAGGTTATCAGGTTGATAATGAGGATGATTTAACACCTTAAAACTGAGTGTCCACACTGTAACAAGCTCTGCTGAGCGTTGAACCGTTTTTCTGATCGTGTTCCAATACTTTTGAACTTTCCCCATGGTCTGCGATTAAGGATGTTTCCGCTCCATACTCTTGAGCTTTAATCTCAGACTCACACTGATGAGTCCATGTCTCATCACCGGTTATGATTCTCTTTTAGAAACTTTCACCTTCCTTATAGTTTCGGCACCAGATACACCCACAGACCACAAAAAAATGAAACCGAAATCACTGCTCATCTTTCGTGCAAATCACAGACGGGACGTCCATCTTGGCATCGCACCGCCGCAGTTACAAATGAACTGATGCAACACGTTCACACCTGCGGAGCAGCGACTGGGGAGACGGAAAGCGCTGTTGAGAAGTTTTTCAATATAACCGGAGTGCGGATCATTTTTAACTCACCCTCGCATTAACAAGAAATCAAATCTTAAGAATCGTCTTTAGACTTCCACTTTCTTTATCTTGCCGCTTCTTGACTTCACACATCAATCTTGTGTCCTCGTAATGCACACTGCTGCAGCTCATTAATAAGTACGCCCTGGTAGTAATGGCATTAATGGTGCAGTGACACTTTTTTTTTAGTTTGGCAGTATGCATACTAAAAGCTACGGAAATTTCCAAGTCGAGTAAAAAAAAAAATCAACACACCCAAGGTTAGCCAAGGCATTCAGTGCCTCACCCTTGCCAGATCTAACCAGATTTGCTTACGTGATTTATTCAGATCTGTTTAAACGAGCCAATAAGGTGAACAAAATCGGTTGCAGTCGCTCGCATGCGCTGAGTCATCCCTTTCGTTTCGCTCCTGTTTCACACTTCCTGTTTAACAGGCTTCGCCATTTCAGCCTCGGTCTGTATGCGCCGAACCCGAGAACGCCTCTTGCTCTTTTGTTCTCACTCTGATTTATGTTCAGGCCCTAAACTATGATAAGCGTTCATGCAGTTACTACACAGCCTATACAGCCGGAGCGAGTCTATGCACCAAAGGCGAACGGTAGCCTTTGTTTAGAGAATACGTTCACTTACTTTTAGCATGATTATAGGGATGGATCACTCCCAAACTTTCCTGAACTTTAACAGCTTAAACAGAAGCAGACTGACGAAGAGGCGGGAGAAAAGGTCAAAACAACCCGTACATATACTATACTGTACAATATGGTATGATACGTTTCACAATGTTAATAAATTGCTAATCTGATTTAATAACTAGAGGTGTACAAATCAAAACGGGACGTTTGATTGTGCAGAATAACAGAACACAGTTATGAGAATAAAACTAAATTTATTTCTCTATATATTCCTCTACTACACTAAAGCTCTTATCCCTGAGTTTCGCTAGTGCTTGCATACATTTAAGGGACAACTTTTTCTCAGGAGCCATGATTAGACCATCTGATTCATGCTGGCCTCCCAGGAACACTTTTAATGACTCTTTCTTTTAATAGAAAAACAACCTGGTTTGCTCAAAGGCATTCTGTTTTTGCAGGACAATGCCAACACAATGCCATATTGTCCACCTCACCACTTTACGGCTGGGACTTATTACCACATCACCTGTACAGTCCTGACCTCACGCAAACACATCTCCAGCTGTTTGGGGCATTAAAGGAGTTCTTGGGAGGCCAGCGTTTCAGACGTGAAGCAGGCAGGTCAACAGCGGCATGATGTGGTGGTTCCATGTCTCTGGTAAATAACCGTTTTGACACAGAACTCCATCCTGTCTGATCACGATCATGCTCCGACGTACCGAGAAAACATTCTACCTTGATGGTTTACAAACTCTAGGGTAAGTGCTTTAGCGGTTTATTCTGTACTATCAAAAGTCCTGCCTTTTGTAATTAGTTGCTTCACCTGTTACAAATTCATTTGCTGAAATGGTGCAACAAAACTTTTGGTGCTAACTTGGAGAAATAAATCCATTTTAAAAGCAGTGCACTTTCCTCGTAAATGCTGGCTTTTCATTCAAAAGACAATGAGTAACTTGTACTGAAAATATGAAAAATACGATGGAATTTCCTTTTTAAGAAGGAGCTGATATTTTTTATTCCATTTTATCTACACTGTAAGGTCAAACAATCCAATCTGTAGTAGTTGTCCTAGAGAGAGGGGGGGGGGGGGGGGGGGG
>JAAGKR010001742.1:44751-114379 GCA_011419295.1 Clarias macrocephalus
GGGGGGGGCAGAAATGCTTAGATATTTTCCCGATGCTGGACTACATGCTGGGCTAGAGACAAGCAACGTTGTTAAAATATAAACGATGTATTTCTTTATTACAGCCTCTGGCATTACCTCAGTAATGAAAATGGGTCGAAACAATTGGAGGCACATCCTTTTATAATACATAAACCGTTTCTCTCTAATGTTAGGCACTAGAAAGCAATCGGAGTGGCTTTAATCAAGAGATGAAAAGGTCAGGCAGAACGCTGCACTACACACTTATTCAAAACGTCTGTGCAAACTGTGGGTACGCTAAAATGGAAGCGCGAAGCAGCAGGCGCGACGGGGAACCCTGTCCGTGTTATATACCTAAAATTACACTTTCATTTCCCCAGAGTACAAACGTTCCAGTCGTGCAAATATGGAATACGATCACTTTAAAACAGGGGTTTATCGCCAGTTTGCTTTTAGTTACGTGAATTCTCGAATCTGATTGGTCGGGGAGACACTCATCCGTTTTATTTAACAGCAAGGCTCTGACAGCGGTGCCGCTCCAAATTGCAGGTTTATGTTAATGCACTCTTTCTAATTATATTATGCTAATGTCGCTATAGCTCTCCTTCATAGCGCTTGAGTGGGAGATGCACCACACAATCTAACATGATCAATAAAAGGGAGCAAAAGAAGGAAAATTGTATGAGGGTTACCGACAGGAAGTCGTAGCTTGTTTGCTGCGCTGTGTGGCGCCACCTGCGGCTGGAGGTCAGGAAGTGATTTCTAACGGTTACTCGAATGGATGTGGCCGGGCGTATGTGGTAAGATAAAAAAGATAATAAAATAAATTAATTAGAAAAAAAAAAGCCTGACAAACTGCCAGCAAGAACACTTGTCTGTGGATGGGCGGAGAGGAATCAGATAATGTGTGTGTGCGCGCAGATATCACTTTGTTAAATCACCAGTCACGATCATTGGTGATATATTATCACTTACTTAATCAGCGATAACGGTTACACTTAAAACCAGCTTGACTGACAGATCTTTTGTTTGCACTTTCTCTTTGAATATCATCTACACTAAAGCAATAATACTATAGTGCAGTAATATTTATTTCTAATAATTAATAAGAACATTTCCCGAATAAAGGTACATCTTATCCTTATCGATAAGGACCAAAAAAATCTCCCTTATACCTTCCATTCTGTTTTTTCCACTTTGTGTGGGATGTCGTACGTCAATAGTTATGTGATAGCAAACAATCTATTATCATGTCTTCTACAGTGCCAGTCAAAAGTTTGGACACACCTTCTAATTCTATGAGTTCTTTTTTTTTTTTTTTGGTGAATTATTTTCTACATTCTAGAACGATACTGAAGATTTCATAACTTTGTACTGAAACATGTAATTTATTTCATTATGTGAATTATGTAATTAGGTAACAACAACAACAACAACAATAGTCAGTTGTTATAATAGGTCCATTAAACAGGCCCTCATGAAGAGCATACCAGGAAAGCAAGACCAAAACTTACTTCTGCTACAGACGAGAAGTTCATTTATAGTTATCAGTATTAAAAATCGCAAAATAACAGCACCTCAGATTAGAGCTGTTCTAGAGGCTTTTCAGAGCATAAGTAGCAGACACATCTCAATATCAACTGTTCAAAGGAGATCCTTGTATATTTTGATAGATGCCTTCAGCATTGTTTCTGGTGTAGAAAGAAATAAAAATCCATGGAGTTCATTCTTCATTCCTTTAATGTCTTGGCAACATTGTATTAGATGCTCATTGACTTATGACAGGATTACGTCCAGATAAACTCTTAATGCATTTGGGTTCTCTCAACCTGACCATCACTGCTTACCTGCTCACAACATTCATATCAGCCTAAAGTTGGACAAACGCATATAACAAGGCCTATTTTATAATAAAAATAAAAAAAATTTAAAAAAAAAACAGAATATCTCATGTTCATCTTATGTATAGTACTGGTTGTTTACTCTTGTGATTGAGTGGCTGACTGGGAGCTTCACCTTGCTTGTTATCCAAATTTAAATAATTCTTCAGTTAACGCCTCGCAAATGGGGGGGGGGGGGGGGGCATCTGTATGTAATTGGGAGATGCTTTAAAAGGGACCAACTGCTTTTTTCGCAAACCTACCACAATGAACAATGTAACCGTGAAAGGATAAAAAGTACATTGTCATACTTTAATCAATAGAAATCTTTGAGATCTTGAGATTTCCCTGCTTTAAAACAAACAACTTCGGGATAGGAAAAAATAAATAAAAATCTCCACACTATATGTGTTGCTCTTGAACACTATCATTGCACGCAGTAATGACATATTCCTTACTTTGTATCTATGATTCTCAACTGGGACAGGTTGAGTCTCCTATGTTTTAAAGAGACGTACCTGTCCAGCCAGGTGACCGAGCATCAGCGCGTCACTTCCTGTCGGAGAGCCCACCAGCGGGAGTGTGGATTTCTTCTTCCTCCCTCGCTTTGATGGTAATGGGATGACGACGGGGGAGCAGGACATGCCGTCCTCTTTCTTATCTGAGAGACGTATCGGATGAATACATTTTTATTTTAAAGAAAATAAAGCTAAAGAACATGATTTCTACAGGTGTTTTTTTTTTATGTGGCTCTTTTTTTCAGATGACATTCTTTGAAGAGAATATGACAGAGTGGTACCTGTGTGTACTGTTATCATAGTTGTTGTTGGATGCCCAGGGATGAGAGATGGAGCGGAGGATACCGGAGACACCAGAGTGACTAAGCCCGCTGAACAGTCAGAAAAGTATAAACAGCGAGAGAGAGACAGAAACAGAGAGAGAGAGACAGAGAGAGAGAGAGAGAAGGAAGAGGGGGAGGTTAAAAAAAAAACTGTTTACATCACCAGTTTATTTGAATTGCAGATTCCAAATGAGCAATCTTTATTTATACGCATGTAAAGTAGAGAGAGCTTTGGTGACAGTGTTACAAGGTCCGGTCAGCATGTGCAGCTTTTTAATCACGTTGCATGCTTTATTAGCCAGGTTTAAATTACGTCTGTCTATGCAAAATGTCACAAGTGTAATATTTTAAATGGATTTTGCACTGAAACCCATATAAAAGCATCTAATGGAAACAACATTTAAAGCGATTTCATGACAAAAATACAAGTAATAAAAGATTTTATCAAAGCTCGCCCACATTTTTCTTTTTTAAAAAACATTTTCAGGTTCTGCATCCTTGCTGAATTTCTAGCAAATATAAAACACTGTAATTTACTGAGATCAGCTTGCAAGTGTTAGTTTAACGCCAATCCAACCTCGCAACTATATCACAGAGTAAAATTTGCAACATGGACTGTTTTTAATCATGACATGTTGTTATTATTATTATTATTATTATTATTATCATTATTATTATTACTACATTTAATAGGCTTTCATTACCCACATCATAGAACTGAACAGGTGGATAAAATTACATGCAAACTGATGCACTTTATTCCCAAATTAGGTATATACAAGAAATATCAGAAAGGAAAGGCAGTTTTAGGGTTAAGGCATAGGCACGGGTGTGGAAAAAGGGGTGGCCTGTAAACATTTTCTTCACCATTACAATTAGCCTAAAAGGCACCAGAGAGACCTTAAACAGAAAAACATTTGACTGACAGAAAACGCTAGAGTGTCAACATGACTCATAACTTCCTGTCAGGCTGGCTCACTGCAGCTTATTAAAATTAACCATGTAAATGTCTCGAGGCAGTCTACGAACATTAATTATACGACAGGCAGTTAAAAAAAAAAGTACAAATAAAAAGGTAACTATTATAACATGTTATAATTATATAATAATAATAACAACAACAACAATAATAATAACAACAACAATAATAATAATACGCAACACATTTGGCCGAATTAAGCTCAGTGCGTTCTACGCGAGACGTTGTTTGGGATGAATGCAATGCAAATCTGCTTTCTGAAAGATCTAAAGGAAGCCGTACAACTCGCGCGCAGGCACGATTATACAGCATTCAAGGAGAATTTGTACTTTGCTGAGGGCTCAAAATATTTTATTAGGCAGATGACTTCAAACTGACCATAAAAAAAGGGACAATAACAGTTCATGTAGTCGTGAAAGAGGAAGTTGCTGACACTTTGGCTTATTTTGCAAAAAAAAACAAAACAAAAAAAAAAGCTTGATGAGACAGGGGACTTGGTTGTACACTTGTATTCGTGCCAGAACAAAACTTTCCCCAGTAAATGCGCTGATCTGAGCCACTGGTGATGATTTATTATTTTTTTTATAAAACACTGGCTAGCTTTGATTTATTAATGGGTTAGGCATCTACAGTTCAGGTTTAGAATCCTCTCCTACCATGCAGGAAGCATGCATTCATTTCAACACAATCTGGGGGTTGAATAAGCAAGGGTGCGGTCCTCAACACGGACGAAATGGAAGAGTTTTATGAGGAAGGGCATCCAGTGTAAAACCTGAGCCAAATCAAACCAAAAAAAAAAAAAAAAACAAAAAAAAAAAACACTTACTATATTTTTATAGTCCCTAACAGGAGAAGCAGAAAGAGGAAGATGATCATCGATGATGAAAGTTAGATTTTCATCATCAGTATTAAACTCTGGTGCTGGAAATGCAGTTTGCCCTCATTGTATCTTTACAGGTATACAGATCAGATTAACTTGTATAACTTACTGCATACCCATAAGTGTGCCAATTTGGAATTTTTGTTATAAAAAGAAATAATCAATACATTGTCTTATATTGTATATAATCTACTTATGTTGGTTGACTAACAAGGATATTTTTCCCATGGAGTACCCTTCTTGTTGTTTTGTCTCAATTGTTCCCCAATATAGTAAAAAAGGGTTTACATTACTTAGTGCCTCCCTGAAACTTTGGACGTGCTCTGTTGTGACCAAAAAACTTCACAATCAGCCTGCCTTGTACCTGTATGATGTGTAGCAAAACATGAGCAAAGTGTCACCTGTGAAAGCAAGGAAAATCCTAACACTACAGGATGCCATAAACGATTCCATACATACTGGAAATGAACCGATGGTTGAATCAATAGTTTTTTGGTTCTTAGATGGCTGTTGTGGCCCTGTGGATTGTCCTTACGTTTAAACCCCCTTGATTTTTTTCCCCCTGAGGGGGCAGATGGTGGACATGGTGTAGCAGGAAATAATGCAGTACAAAGATCATTTATACTAAGCATGAGTATTATTACTATTTATACTAATTACATGAGTAATATGTGAGATCACCATGACTGGCAGAGACAGCTCAGAAGAAACAAGAAACAGCAATCTCGTCAATGATGTTTTGTAGCGTTCATTTCCCATATGTATTGAGACCCCTTTGGACACCCTGTATTGTACATGTACCGCTCATCAGCACATGCCTACTGGACCACGAGTCAATTCACAACCATGATCGCATCTACCGTACCAGCTGTCATGATTCCGGTGGACGGTACAGGCACCACAGTGATGCTGTGCGAGGAATGTGGCGGATGTGCCTGCTCCTGCTTCAGCGCCCGCCCCCCAGCTGCTGCGTCCATTGCCACACCCCCTGCAACTGCCACCACCGCTGTGGTGGGGTAATGGGAGGAGCCATGTGGGTATGGAGGATTTTTGTCCTGTTGGCCCAACTGCTCCTTCACCTTGTTTAAAAACACAGCATTCTCAATCTGACACACAGACACACCCACACACATGAGGTTAAAACAAAATGGTGTGGACACATGGATTAAGATGTGTGTGCGCGGTAGCAGACGGGAAGTAGCGGCACGTGTTCTCACCTGTCCCTGGACCGGAGACCAGAAGTAGGAGTTGAAATGGGAATCCTCCATCATTCCTAATTTAAAGAGAGAATAATAATAAAAAATATGAATAGTAAATAGTCACCGTTGAGTACGGCGCATGATAAGAGCATCAGGGCTTACTTTAACATGAGATAATTTAATATAAAAATTATATAAATAACATGAAATCACAATTGGGGAAAAACAGCCCTGCATCCAGTGGCTGGAGTTTGAGCCCTGAGTGGGAATTGAACTCGAGCCCTTTACGTGGAAGGGGAGAAACCTACCACTGAGCCAATAACACCCTTATTTCATTTTATTGGTATGTGTGTAAATCACTTGTAACGTCCTATGAATAAATGAAAAAACAAAAATAAATCAATCAGGTTACTGAACATAAGAAAAGCAGTAAGACTTTACATTTTTATTTTTATCTATGTCAGGTAAATGACAGGTGGGAAATCTACTACTGAGCCACCAATGCCCATCTTCTATTTAATTGCTATTTATGTAAATTACATAAAAGGACAGTGTTGCAAAATGTCTACATGGCTCTTGTAATTTCCCATAAATAAATAAATAAATAAAATAGCATGTCACTGGACATAAGGAACGCAGTAAGACATTTCTTTAAACTCTGTCCAGTAAATTTAGTCAATTAAAGGGTTAAAGTGTTCCTCTGAGGAAACCCAGAATTTAGAACCCGACAAGTACGGAACATCAAAAGAAATTTAAACACTTCGTTTGAAGTATAACTGACGTAACATTTCAGAGCTCCTGTAAAACGCACATGCAGTATTATTTTAAAAAAAGAGCCGTTGAGGAAGTAGAGCAGTCATAGGTGAGGTGAATGAAGGCCCGTGAAGCTAACAGCTCGATAAGCAGTGTGTGTGTGGTCAGGGTTAGCACACGGCACAGAGCTGCACCTCTCAGTCCGGTTAATAAATAATACCAGAGTCACACTGATTGTCTTTGTGCACTAATCTCGAGCCGTTTCCTAACGCAGGCCAGCACTTTAGTTGGCGGGTTTCTTTTCTTCTCCAGACACGCAGCTCAAAAATAGCCATCACACAACAACCCATCTGATTATCACTAAAACGTGAAGTGTTTTTAAGAAGTTTATTTAAAAATTACGCATTATGTGCAGAGGGAAAAAAAAGAATCAAATCACATAATAATGTTTATTTAAAAACAGCCTCGTCGGTGACTGATGCAAATTCATTAGCAGCCCGTAACATTATCTTCTGGGAGGTGTAACGTTAACTCATATTCACCCTCTCCCGCTGTCGGGCCCGAGAAAATAAACTGAAAAAAAAAAAAAACCCAGTGCACACGAGGATTGGAGAGAGAAAAAAATAACAAGTGAGAAGAAAAAAAAAAACGTCGACGCCGAAACCGAGGCTTTACGCAGGACTTCCGGCACACGGAAGGCGAAGGAGGCCGAAATTCACAGCAAAAAAAAAAACAAGGTTCAAACGAAAAAAATCAAGCCTGATTTACCCAGTCGTGCAGACTTTAGTTGCCCCTCGCCCGGGGACTTCCTCCGCTCGGGATAGTTTGTGAAGTCGCTCCGAAAAACACTCAAGTGAAGAAATTCAACGAGTTTTCGTTCCTTCGTTTTTTTCTATTTTTTTCCTTTTCTTACGGAGTTGCCCGAACTGTCTACGCTCCACTTCCTACGGATGAGGTCAAATCGCGTTAACGTCTTCCGTACGTCATGACGTCATGTCCGTTTCGAGTAAGGTCAACTTCAAACAAGGGTGCGTCCACAATCATACTGTATGCACAGACTACACGTTGACGATTTGCCTGTTTTGCCTAATGTTCAGATAATGTCCGCGTATTGAATGCCACAGAACATGCCACCTAAATTATATAAAATATTTTATATATATCTCACTTTATTACATGCCGGTGTCCTTTATTAATTTGTTGTTTTACTATCACAATGGTCTGAATAGTTGCTGTGTATATATTTTTACCATTTGTACATGGAGCAAGCTGCTGCTAGGATTATTATTATTGTTCTAGTAATAAAAATCATAACATGGTATAAACATGTTATATAATAATAATAATCGTCATCATTATTATTATTGTTATTATTATTATTATTATTATTATTATTATTATTATTATAGTTTTTTATTCATTCAAGCTTGGAGCCTGTCTCAAGAGAATTCAGGCATGGTGCAGGGTGCCAACCCCTAACAGGGTGTATAACTACACACACACACACACACACACACACGCACTCAATCACACAATTCTCACATTATGGTCGATTTGGGAACGCCAATTAGCCTAATCTCTGCCTTTGGACTGTGGGAGAAAATCGTGTGAGGGAACTGTGGAGTTCCTGGGGGAAACCCACCTAGCATGGGGAGAACATACACACTCAGGGAGAACTCCACACACAGACCCGAGGTGGGAATCAAACCCTTCAACCCTGAAGGTGCAAGATGACACTGCAAGTTGACAACGCCACCATACTGCCATTACTACTACTATTACTACTACTAATAATAATATAATAGGGCCAATTGTGAAGAATTATAGAACCCAAGATAGCAGCCATGGTCTTTCATTTGGATATTTGGATAGTAAGTTTTGTTATGACCAAACAACCATAAAAGTCCTAATTCATGTAAACGTATATGGCTCATTAAATGATTCTGATTCTAAAAGCTGTTCTCATTACAAGACTATGCTTTATTGATGAGTGATGAGCAATATAATAAAATCCTGTTGGGAGTTTGCAAAAAATGTTGGAACCCCCCCCCCCCCACACACACACACATACACAAAGAAAAACAAACAAACATACAAAAAATATATGGTCATTTGAACAAAACCAAACTTTTTTTTTCCCTCAGCACAACTGCTGATGAAAGAGGACAAGCCTCCTACACTGGAGCCTGGTGGTGGTGGTGACATCACGGTGCGAGTACACTTTGGTTTCTTAGTTCTTCTGTGAGATCTTCTTTATAACCAGGTGGATACTTAAAGTCAACACAGTTTTATTATTATTATGATTATGATTATTATTATATTTTTATGTATTTATTTTATTTCTTTTTTGGGGGGAGGGAATAATTTTGCTTATTATCCTGGAACAACCCCCACTCCACCCTTTTAAACATAATCTTACTGAATCAACTTTCAGGGCTAGTTTGTGTTTGCTATTTCGTTCCTTTTTTTTTAAATCACATATTATATTAACAATGGTCATTTACAAAAAAAAGGCATCTTTACAGAATCTACAGAATCAAAAAACTTTTAGGAATTAAGGAAATGAGTCTGAAATGTGTGAGGAAATATGTATAAATCAGTTCATCCCTGATGCGCATGCTGAGGGTGACGGTGTAAGGAATAAAACTCCCTATCTCAGTAAAATCAGTTTCAGTTCCAGGTGATAACACTACACGATGTTCAAGGGGGGTGAATACTTATGTCAGGCACTGTAACTGTGCCAGAATGTAACAAATTATCAGAGGTAACCTATAAATAAACTGAACTTTTGTTTGTGAACATTGTTGCAAAAAATTACAGGTCAAAGAGAACAAAGTTTCCTTTAACTACTAAAACAAATATAACAATGTATCTTCATGTACATGCAAACAAACAAACAAACAAACAAACAAACAAACAAACTACAACAAAGTGTCCGGGAGCCGATGAGAAGTCGTAATAATGTTACAGTTCAAATAAAGCTTGAATTATAATCAGCTCTCTAGTTATTATGAAGTGCCCTAGACTCGATGTAGGAGGCATTGTATCAAACCCTAAATAGTCTACAGAGAGAGGAAGCAGTGACCCATTTGAGATTCAGCCGCGTGTTCTCGCGCATTGTTGACTTCCGGTTTCTGGGCGCTCTTTCCACGTTTACAGTTGTATCCATCCAGCAGGGGCTGTACGCAAACACAACACCAGTTAATGTACATCCAGTAAAAACGGCTGGTTACTGGATTGAAACCAGCTCAAAATTTCTCCATTTTGCAAGAGCACATACATCACCAGAAGTCAACATCATCTGGATTAAAAATAAATAAATAAAAGCAAGCACTGAAGTGCCGAGGGGTGTGCAGATGGGGGAGGTGAGGAAACTGCAGAAGAAGTTGAGGCAGATTGAGAACCTGGAGCTCAAAGTTTCCCTCACACCAGAAGAAGCAGTGAAGGTACACAAGTCAAACTTCTCTTCAAAATCTCGCTCAGATCATATACTTATCATGCACACATAATGCCACCATGTCTCCGCATGAGCCAAGGGTCTACATAGTGATTACAAAACGAGGTTAAAATCATTCTAGACCCAAACCTTGGAAAAGGTTAAGTGTCACTGGTGTGAACAACAATACATGACCAGATTAACAGGATCTGCACATCTAATCTGTATGCCACAAGACCACATGAAGAGTTTGTTATGGAAATACTGTACAATAGCTAAACATGGTATATTTTAAAAGCGACGACCAAATGGTTGAAACATGACATTTATTTTGTTTTATTGCAATTAAGTGGAAGTTACGTCTGTGTTCAACAGATTCTTTTAAAACTTTAGGAATTAAGCAGATTTCTCTCTTCCGTTCAGGGGTCATGAATTACTGTGCAAAGTCTTGATTTAATTTAATAAAATGAAATCATGCGCCGTACCAGTCAAAGGTTTGGATACACCTTTAAATTCCATGGTCTCTCCTGAGATTTCTTTCTTTCTACAGTGCTAAAGACATCCAATATATACAATAATCACATTTGAACAGTTGATATTGAGATGTATCTTATGCTCTGTAAAGTCTTCATACTTCGTTAATTGATGAGGCTGGTAACTCTAAAGTAAGTTTCGGTCTTGCTTTCCTGGGACGGTCTTTATGAGAGTCAGTTTCATTGTGGTGCTTGATGTTTTTTTTTTCAAATACGCTCGACAAGACCTGTTCCAGAACATCTGACCTCCGTGTCCTAAAATAACAACTGACCGTTGTTGTTACTTAATTACATAATGCCATGTGTTATTTCATAGTTCTGAAATCTCCAGTATTGTTCTAGAATGTAGGGAAAAAAAATCATCTATAACCTATAGATTAAATCGGAACAAATGTTTTACTGCGACAGGCTGCAGAGTGCCTAAAGATACTATTTAAAAGTTTATTGTTTACATAATAACCTCAGCAGCGACCTCATTTCCCCTCTCGTCTGCTCCAACCGCTCAGCATTCAGTATCACCAGTATACTAATCACCGCCTGATCATCTCTCATCATCTGCACCTGTTTCTCACTGGTTCATACCTTAAGTTAGAGTTTTTATGCTCAGATGATTCATTAGTCACTATGTGGATTAACAAAAAAAAAAAAAAATCATTCAACTGAAACTGGCCAGGCACATGAGCTAGAGTGAAAATGAGAGACCAAAAAAAAGTCCTTCAAGAAGCCTGGAGAGCTATTCCACAAACCTACATTAAAAATACAAGAAAGTCTGGCTCTTTGGAAGCAAAATATGAAGAAATGAGGGGTGACTCGAGATTTTTGCACAGAAATGTATCTTGTCACCTTTAGTGGCCAGATAAGTAAAAGTTGTTTTAAAAAAGGTAATATTAAGTTAAAACTAGCATAAAAAGAAAATTATGCCAAAGAGGCATAGTGGTATTATTGGTAATAAAACAATAACAAATACATTTATTACATTTATATGCACTTCATGTTTGGCAGCAATTTCCCCTGTTTTTTTTTAACTCTTTTGAGATTAAAAGTTTGGGAGTAAAAAATTCACACAAAAATACTGAATCTTAAATAACTCACCGTAAACTAATCAGAAACAGTCGCCACAAATTGATCTTTTGCCAGATTAGGCATACTGAGGGTGAAAGTTCACTATGATTTATTACTATATTTGTTCTGATTCAGCTTGCAGTTTGGTTTCTGTTTCTGCATAGTGCCAGCTAGGGTTATGCGGTACAACAGTTAAATCACCTCTAGATAATATTACACTGCCATAATATGCAGTGATGTTTACTCAGATTAAATCATATTACCAGAACTGCCAACCTTTATGCATTTTGTGTAAGAGCTCTGCGATTTAACATCAGGGCACACTAGAAGAGTGATCACTCAAAAATAGCGATAACACTTAGGAAATTATTTTCTGCACAGTAAAACAGGAGATATCAATCTGCAGCGATATTAACCGACACAGCCTGGATGCCTGGTCCCCCTTCCCCGCATCTCACATGCTCTCGACTTGGATTTGCAGCATATGCGGTCTTTCAGTCTCTGTAAATAGAGAAGGTTTTGTGGTCATTAATATGAATTAAAATTGCTCTATGTATTTTTGACGTGGACAAATTACAATAGACAAGTATACATTTGCATCAATTCAATATATTTGTTAGGGATGTAAATACAGTGGGTATGGAAAAGAATCAGCCCCTTTCAAATAATGACATTTTGTTGCTGTTAAGCCTGAAATGAAGAAAAATGAAAAACAGAATGATTGATTTGGAAAAGGATCACACCCACTCCTAAAAATAACCTGTAAACTCAATCAGGTAAAGCTCATCATCTTCTCAATGGCACACAAAGCAGACCACATCTAGACTTTGCAGTATTTGCCTATTCTTCTTTGCAAAACTGCTTGAGTTAACTTGAGTCAAATTTGATGGTGACCGTTTGTTGGCTACAGTCTTCAAGTCATTCCACAAAGGGGTTTCAAAGGGGTTTAAGTCTGGGCTTTGACTTGGCCATGCAAGAACATTCAACTTTTTTTTCCTTTAACCACCGTAGTCAGTTTTGCCGTTTGCTTTGGGCCATTGTCATGTGGGACTTAATCCTTCTTCCCATTGAAAAACGTTCCGGCAGAGGCCAGCAGATTTTCCTCGAAAATGTGACAGTATTTTGCCCCATCCATTTTCCTTTCATCCTGAAAAGTGCTCCAGTCCCTCCTGCAGATAAACACTCCCATAACAGGATAGTACCACCTACTTGCTTTACTGTAGGAATGGTGTTATTAGGATGGTGAGCTGTATTGGATTTTCAACAAACATATCTTGTGGTTTTGTGAAAGAAATCTATTTCCTTCTTCCACGTTGCAAATCTCAGTTGCTCAGGCTTTTTCTTGCATCCCTCCCATACAAGCCTTATTTGTGGAGAATTTGTGATATTCTTGTCACATGCGCACAATGACCACTCTTTGTTATAAATTCCTGCAACTGCTTCAGAGTTGCTGTAGGCCTCTTGGTAGCCTCTCTAACCAGTTTTCTCCTAAGTCTTTCATCCAGTTCGGTGCGATGTCCTGAGATCTGAAGCGCCTGTGTTGGACCATATACCTTCCAGGTTTAAATAATAGACTTCACTGTGGTTCTAGGCAGTGGTAAAGCCTTTAAAAAAATTTTTTATCCATATCCTGACTTGTGCCCGTGATCTTTTGACAGTGTCTTGCCACCCACTATTGATTGTCCGCTTTAATTCTAGCTTTAATTCAAAATGACCACAGCTGATCACAGTTGAAAGTCAAACTGTGATTTTTTTTCTGACATGTTGGTGTTATATCTTTCACTTGGATATAAAAAGTTGCACTGAGTAAATACAGCTGGATAAAACGAAAACTGTGTCTGTGCACAGGGAGAACTATAATGCATGGCCTATGATGTCTTAACACTTTTGCCCACCGCTGTACACTTCACTTATAATCGCACCACAACTGCATCCTGATCGCTTCATTTAGAATGTGCTGGTTGTATCGTGGCCTCAATAAATGATCCTAATACATATTAACCTGAACAGTATTTTTTTTTTATTATGGATGGAAATATATTTATAATATATTTATTAAGATGCAACATTTTTTAAAAAGACACTACTTAGATGAACATTTTGATTGAGGGGGGAATGTAGCACTTGTGGGATTCACAAGAGAGAAAGGAGAGAGAGCCGTTCTCGACTGCACAGCTGGTAATATTATTACACCCTCCATTACTTTCCTTAAACTGTAAACATTGGAAGTAATCATTTTCCTGTCTTTCTTCATCGATTCTGGAAGATTGAATCATGTTTTTTGTTATTTTTTTAAGAATGGCAAATCAAAGAAAGGTAAAAATCAATAATGCACAATATTTAACACCTGCATGGTGATTGCATAATGCTCAACTTGCGTAACATTTTCTACCGTTTGTTACTTAGTAGTAACTATGTAGTTAACAACTATATAGGTTATATATAGTAACTTTATAGTTAACAAATTGCCGATTTTTTCACATACAGTATGGATGTCGCTGCTATGTTATATCCGTGCTGACTTGGTTTTACTGGATGAGTGCAGAACAATTGAGAGTTTCAGTTGCATTATTATTATTATTATTATTATTATTTCTGTAAATCCACATTCTGTACCATCATCTGTAATAATGATAATAAAAGGGGGAGAAAAAGATACGAAAATCATCCTGATGGTCTCCACAGACGCAGCTTTGCAGAAGAACAGTTATTGCCTCGATTCATTTTAACCTCCCCAAACAGCACTTAAAGGTTTAAAGGTTTCTTTTTAAGTTATGTTCATCGGCTTCTTCTTAAAACATTAATGCAAATAACCGAGAAGACTCGGTGGCTTCCCGACGCTGACCGCTGTGATCATCTCGAAAAGTGAAAAAGCATCAGATTTTTGTATTTGCCATTTCTTATTTCCCGTTGAAGTACACAAGGTGGAGCTATTATTAGGAGGTCTGTGACAAAGCCTGTATGAAACCTGCTTGATTTTATGCACATTAATTAAGGGACACAAATGATTGCATCTGATACTTTTAATTATAAGCGTAAAGCGATTTGATGCCCCTAGCTTAATTTTTTTAATTAAAATAATTTATTTTTTGTATCATCTTTTTTTTTTTTTTTTAATTGCTTCAGTTTATTTGAACCTTACATTTAGAGAACATTTGGTGCAGATTATAAAACAATGATTGAGAAAGTTTTTTAACACATTAAAGACCAGCTTATGCATGGATCAAAACGTGAATATGCACCTTATCTGCGTTACCTTCTACCGGACAAATAACTGATCAATATCATGATATATGGCTGATGTTATGGCTGATCTGTGCGCGTTTGTTCCGGTACAAGCACTGATCAGCCATAACATTAAGATCACCGAGAGGTGACGTAAATAACAGTAATTATCTCATTACAACGCCACCTGTCAAGGGCTGGGCTATATTAGGCAGGAAGTAAGCAATCAGTTCTCCAAGTTGATGTATTGGAAAATGGGCAAGAGTTTGTCCCCAGGGCCATATGGCTCACTGACACCTCTCCACAGGGGCCGGGGGGACGGGGATTAGGGGGTTTTTGGGCTTCAAGGCCACTCGCTCACTCACTGCTTCTTCTTTCAGCCTCAGTTGTCTGCTCACTCTCATGTTTTAGCACTTTACTCTGCACAGACATTGTCATTATCTGAACTCAAATTTGTTCTACCTGTGGCATTTCGAGAGTTCAGTGCTGCACTGCTGAACATCACACATTTAGTTTCACTAGTTTATTCGTTCCAGCTTATTCTCTTTTTTTGTGTGTGTTTTATATTTATCTCTTTACCTTTCTTATTTTCACCTTTATTATATATATTCTATGACTAATCGAATAATTGGAAGCTAATGGAAGCGCTACGAGCGGCAGTCATAACATTGCTATTATTGCTGAGACAAAATAATGGAAAGGAATATTGGTCATGAGCCTAATCCTTCTTTAAATAAGGCGACACACGTGGTCTGGTGGACACCGGTTTCATCATCATCCCATCTTGGCATTTAGTAGACATTCTTAACCAGAGTGACTTAGATTTTTATCCAATTATGCATCTGAGCAGTTGAGAGTTAAGGGCCTTACTCAAGGGCCCAACAGTGGCAACGTGGTGGTCATGGGGTTTGAACCTGGGACTATTCTAATGTCTTAACCACTGAGCTACCCCTGTACCTTTTGGCTCTTGAGGAAAAGTTCCACCTTGGTAATCACCTCGCCGACATCTTTAAAACATCTGCCATGAAGTGCTTTCTTTAATTGATGGAAGAGGAAGAAGTCAATGGGTGCAAGGTGGGGGAATTTCGTACCCCAAGTCAACCAGTTCATCATGGATCTTCTTCGCATTGCTGCAGGACGCAGCACGCACTTCTGCCTTTGGGTGCACCATTTTGGTTTTGAACCTTTAGCGCCATCCTTGCAGATACTGTAGGTTGGGAAGTTAAAATGTACCTATTTGTAAATAACATACAGTAACACATACAGACATCCATATTCCCTCATGCCTCATACATTCTCTACAACCCTGAGCAGGATGAAGTGCTTACCAGAGAACGATTAAATGATACATTTCTGAGTAGTTGCAACATTCGGGCTGCTAGCTTTTCTTATTGGATCCCAAATATCTGGACTGTATGCCAGCAGGAGCAGCTGCTACATGATCCCAGAAGACAAACTTGGACATCAGTCATTTGTCTCTGTCTAAACAATAACACAGCTTCCCGGCGATCACGGTATTTCTGTCTGAAATACATCCAAGAATTTCTCAGCTCTTTTCGATGTGTTTTATGGACACAGATGATGTATGCATTAAAGGTACATTGGTTTCTATTTATGATGGTGAAAAGATCAAACTCCCAGTTCACGTATATATAGTATACAAGCAGTATATAAGCAGTATATATACATGAGGTAGTATCGAAAAGTTTTGAGATGAGCTCTTATTATTATCTAGCGAGTGGAATCGGTGCAGATGATCATCACTGCATCATGCTGAATGGTTTGGGTGTAAAACCTGTGCCGAGTTGTGTGTGGATCGGATTCTGCAGTGGTGACCCTATCCGATCTGGAGCAGCCGAAAGAAAGTTATGGAAGGAGTCTGGACCAGCCAGTAGAGCTGTGCGATTAATCGTTATTAAGTAGTGCGATTAATCATTATTGTTTCTCTTGCTAAAAACATGTAAAATGCAATCACCCCATCCAGAGCAGCCGAAAGAAAGTTATGGAATGAGTTTGGACCAACCAGTAGAGCTGTGCGATTAATCGTTATGCAGCTGTGCGTTTAATCGCTATTTATCGTTATTGTGTCTCTTTCTAAAAACATGTAAAATGCAATCACCCAATCCAGAGTAGCCGAAAGAAAGTAAATTAAAGAAAACCCATACCGTCTAATGTTGTTAATTTTTATTTATTTTAAGAAAAATAATCGTTTTGAAACCGAAAATCGAACTTTGTCTCAAAAAATCGGGTATTCAGTTTATAGGACATATCGCCCAGCTCTACCAGCCAGTAAGTTTTCTGCCACGGTTAGAACAGAGACATTCTCACATTCTGATTTCTGTGATTATCACGTGTCCTAGTTTGTATTTTATCATTAATTTCACAGGAGAGAAGAAAATAGATGCTGTTGAGGGAATAACCGTTTCTAGATGCTATGACGTATATTCCACAAACGGAACTGTATCCACAGCATATGGCACACGGTTAAAAAGTGCAACGTGTCATTTGTGTATAAATGAAAATTAAATTCCAATGTTATAAGAGGGTGAAATATACAGTATAAGCGGTAAAGTATTCCGTATTATAAAAGCGGTAATTTCCTGTGTTATAAGAGGAATAAGACACTTCAGGACTTGCCTATTGTTCAGGGAGGGGAACAGTGTGGGAACAGTTATTTTCCTATAACAGCCTGTCATGATTTATTCCTTCCATATCATTAACTCTGCTGTAATTCCAGGCTCATCTAATCAGGCCTGCGATTTTACTACGTCCTTGTTTATAGCCTCTTGTGCTCAAAAAGCAAATTACTTAAAGCAACGAGGAGCATTTAGAGAAGATTACTTTTAGACTAAAGTAACTGGACTGTGTTTAAATTCTTTAGTTCTTGAGTACAGAGCCCAGGAGGTATCTGCTTTACATAAAGGCTGGTTCAGTGCGTAACATGAAGGCAGAAAAGCTGAAAGGTGTTCACACTCTCTCTCCATGTAACTCTCTACGGAGCTGCTCGTACGGGGCGGCCGGCACATTCCAAGTTAAATGTCAGCGATGACAAGCGGCCATGGGTTAGCTCTGATGATTTGCAATTTTATGCGCTGAAAATGTCCCAAAAAGAAAAAAGGGAAAAAAAAATATATATATATAGCAGTATGAGTAGGGATGTTGCTCTCGACATTGTTCAGGAAGTGCGGTTTCAGTCCGGTTTAGTTTTCTGATGTTTATTCTGGAGATTGTAAAAGGGAGCCGAGATAACCCGAATGCGGACGTCAGCTTTTAATAACTTAAGGCAAACACCGGGATATCAGAATTCAAAAACTGAGGACCAGCTGTGGTCGCGGACATACAGAGGGATGAGGAAGGGTCTAAATAAAGAAAATTGAGAGCTTAGCAACAGAAGGTGAGGGACACAGTGTGTTTACTCCACTTTGAGTGGTGATGGTGAATGAATGACTTAAATACAGGCCAGGAGCTTGGGGGAGGTTTACGTGCAGGTGTGAGCTGGTAATCAGCGGAGCTTGACCGGGGTGGTGCTGGGAGATGGAATCAATCCCGGCTAGCCGTGTTGGTTTGCCGTCTGGTATGTTGGGCAATGGAGTTTGAAATGGAGTGAGCCAAACGATCATGATGTTCCGACGTGGAAGCAGACTCGAGCACGATTTACAGTTACTGTACGACACCACAGGCAGCCAGAGACAGACTTGATAACAGCAGCTTTCTGACATGGATATTATATTGTACTGCTGTTCACCATGTATAGAAATTCATGGCGGCACAGTGGCTTAGTGGTTAGCACTGTTGCCTTGCACCTCTAGGATCCAGGTTTGATTCGATTCCCACCTAGGTTCGATTCCGTGCTTGGTGGGTTTCCTCCTATAGTCCAAAGCACGCAGATTGGGCTAATTGGTGTTTCCGAATTGCCCATAGTGTGAGTTTGTGTGTGTGCGCACTGTGTTGGATTAGCCCCCTCCTGAGTCTCCTGAGATAGGCTCCGGGCCATCCCTCAACCCTGAATACAGGATAAAGTGATAGACGATGAGTGAGTGAGTTAGAAATGCATTATGATATCCAAAAGCTTATATGGGCACATTTACAATGATCAGCCATAACACTACCACCACCACCAACAACACAGATTATTAGTTATATTGCGGCATGGGGGCTTAGTGGTTAGCAATGTCACCTTCGATTCCCGTCTTGGGGTCTGTGTGCGTGGGGTTTGCATGTTCTCCCCGTACTTGGTGGGTTTCCTCAGGGTTTCTCCTACAGTTCCAAGGACATGCAGATTAGGCTAATTGGCGTTCTGAAACTGCCCGTAGTATGTGAATGTTGACTGGTAGTCCTACTACGGTTGTTTAAAAGTGTGAATATATTCAATGGTAATCACTCACTCATCATCTAGACCGCTTAATCCTGTATCCAGGGTCACGGGGAACCTGGACCGTATCCCAGGAGACTTTGGGCGCAAGGCGGGGTACATCCTGGACAGGGTGCTAATCCATCGTATGACACACCCATACACACTTATTTACACACTACGCCAATTAACCTAACCTACATGTCTTTGGACTGTGGGAGGAAACCGGAGTACCCGGAGGAAACCCACCAAGCACGGGGAGAACATGCGAACTCCATGCACACAGAGACGGGAAGTGCTAACCACTTAGGTCCAGCCTCTAATTTCCCCAGATCTTAATCTGATCAAGCGTCCATGGGATGTCCTGGACAAACAAGTCGGATTCATGAAGGCTGCTCCTAACATCCTGGTTCAGGATACTACAGAGATATTGTGGAGTCATTGGTCAAGGGATCAGAGCTGTTGTGGTGGCACAAGGGGAACTGATTATTATGGCTGGGCTGTGTATTGGGAATTACTTTAACTCAGCCTCTGACTCATACACAACGTATAAGCCACGATACTTGTGATTAAAAAATCATATACTTTAATGCTTTAATAAAATGACACCATCATACTGTATGTCTAGTCTTTTTCTATACTGTCTGTACTTTTCCTACGTCCCTGGTGAGCAGTAAAGCATCTCAGAACTCACAAAACATCAAACCCTAAAGAAGATGGGCTACAACAGCAGAAGACCACATGGGGCTCTATTGCGATCCATTAAGAAAGAAGACTACAGCTGGCACAGACTTGTCGCAACCGGACAGTTAAAGAAATGAAAAACATCACCTTGGTCCTTTTCCAATCACCGGCAGCCCAGTTTCAATTACACGCTGCCCACTGTGGTACCCATCACCTCAAAACAGGCAGGCCCTTTTCCGCCGAGCTCTCTCTCTCTCATAAACAAAGTCATGAGTTTTTTTTGGTTCTTCCTGCACTGCTCTGTATAAAGAGCGAATCTGACGAGATCAGCAGTCAAAGTTACTGAGATCACATTTCTTACAGTATGAGCAGGTGTACGGGTGTTCCTAATAAAGTGGCCGTTGAGTATATTCCCTGCAATACGTCTTCGACATGTGTGTATTTCTAAACTCCTGCCTGAAACCTGTAATGATGCTAATTGCTTAATTCTCGTTTCAACTTCAACGTCATTTGCATGCAGAGAACTTCATCCCCCCCCTAGCCTTGTTTTATTATTTTTTTTCTTCGTTTCGTTCTGTCCCTCGCTTAGGTCTCGAAGAAGGAGGAGCTTCGCTGCAGATTGGCCGAGCTCCTGCTGCAACTTCCTGGCCCGCAGCAAAGCCACTGTATTGTGGGTGAAGAGGAGGATAAAATGAAAAGACAAGTGTAAGTGTGACAGAGATGAAGAGTGTGTGTGTGTGTGTGTGTGTGTGTGTGTGTGTGTGTCACCTCTTGTTGCCCGTACCTAATCCTCATCGTTCAGTTTTATCGGTGTTCCTCAGTTATTCACACTTTGCATATGGACTAATGTGTGTTTGCACTGTCGTCTTGCACCTCCAGGGTCTGGGTTCGATTCCCACCCCGGGGTCCGTGTGCATGGAATTTGCATGTTCTCCCCGTGTTCGGTGGGTTTCCTCCAACAGTCCAAAGATTAGGCTAATTGGTGTTCCCCATAGTTTGTGAATGGGCGTGTGAGTGTGTGCCCTGCAATGGATTGGCACCCCATCCAGGATGTACCCCACCTCATGCCCTAAATCCCCTGGGATAGGCTCCAGGCCCCCCGAGACCCTGTATACTGGATAATGCAATTCAATTCAATTTTATTTGTATTGCGCTTTTACACAATTATTGAAGTTTGTATGAAATGCGAATGTGTATGAATCTAAATGATAAGACTGTCCCCGAGGACGATGGCGACAGTGACAAGGGAAAAACTCCCTGAGATAGGAAGAAACCTTGAGAGGAACCAGACTCAACAGTGAACCCATGTTTCAGTGTGGCTCAGGATCCTGACTCACGGTGCTCCTGACCAGTATCCGAAGATGAATGAATGAATGATGTTCTTCGGTATTTCTGTCTGTTGTTTGCTGTCGTGGGCCACAGAGATAATGCACCAGAGCATCTCACCGATCACACTCCGGCCGTGAAGCTCGCACGTGGGGCCCACCTGGAGAAGGATGATAAACGAAAAAGTGCAGCGGAGGAGGAGATAAAAGAGAGAGAAGTGGAAGGACAGAGCCAGAGCCTGCCAGATCCAGGTCAAACACACACACACACACACACACACACACACACACACACACACACACACACACACACACACACACACACTTCCTTGTCTCATGCATTCTCAGACATCTGAAAGCTCCACATCTCACCCATGTATTCTAGACGCATCTTCAAACCAGTAACGTATCCATATTTCTATTCCAGACGCAGAATTCTCATCTCTTAAAGCTTTGTGGGAAAAGGCCAAGTTTCGCCTCAGGACTCTAAAAGGTCACAGTGACATCATCACTTGTGTAGCTGCCGTGGACAATCTTGTGATTTCTGGCAGGTACGGGAAAGCTGCTTTTTTATTTATTTATTTTCGTCTTTTTTTTTATTTTTTATGACCAAACATATAGGCTTTGTGACTTTAATAATGCGTGAAATCACAGCTTCATGCTATACTCTTTCACAAGTCGTGATACTACAGTGAAGGTGTGGCACGTTCCCACGGCAACGGAGCAGCGCAATCTCGGAGGCCACAGTGGTGGCGTCACTTGTCTTAATACACCACCTGCAGAATACTGCAGGCAATTAGGTACACACACACACACACACACACTAAAATATAACTGACCATGTCTCACCATGTCCGATAAATTTTCTACCCATTTTCTACACTATAATGAGTAAATCATTTTTTTCTTTTCAAATTGGTCTTATAATCATGTTGTTTGGCAATCTGCCCATTCTCTCACTCTCTCTCTCTTTCTCTCTCTAGCATCTGCTCTGCATCTGTCTGAGAAGGAGAGGTTCATCATAAGTGGCTCCACCGACTGCTGTGTGCGAATATGGACTCTGAGTTCTGGTGAGTCACGCTCAACGTTTTTAATCCCGTCGATAAATCTGGATCTCCATCTCCACGTGAATCATACCTTCCATGCACACAACAGTTGCCTGGTTACACACAAGATCATTTTTAATGGTCGTA
This sequence comes from Clarias macrocephalus, assembly GCA_011419295.1. Lineage (NCBI taxonomy): Eukaryota > Metazoa > Chordata > Actinopteri > Siluriformes > Clariidae > Clarias > Clarias macrocephalus. The sequence goes on from JAAGKR010001742.1 coordinate 67,093, forward strand.
TGATGTTGTTTTTATTACATGTATTTTATTACTTTTTTTTTTGTTATGAACATCTGCCTATTAGGGATGTACCTTCTGTCTAATTTGTGCAATTCGAATACCTGCTCCACATTTTCTCCTGCGGGTGGCGCCACATGTGTTTGATAGACGTATGTTCGATAGACAAAATATGGAGATATAGTGAACAGGGATGTAAAAAAGCACAGTAAAAGCTTTACCGAAATCAGGTTAATATTTCAGGCTGTAGCTCTAAAGTAGCAGTGAGTGCACCGGTGTTGATTAAAATTCAAACTACTTGAAAGTTGAGAGTGCCATAGAAGCTTCCAAGGGTACGACCGTTTGGTCAAAACAGAGTACTGGGGCTGATTTAATTTTTCTAAATGTTATACATATAATACTGAAAATGTGTGTGCCAAAGAAACTACTTCTGAAGGTTATGCAACGTGGAAGTGTGATCTTGCTTCCCTAAAAAATTTCAAGTTGCTAACTTCAGCCATTTTGGAGAGATGATTTTATATATACTGTCTCAATAATCATTTAAAATGCAAATTATTCATATGACTTTATGAGTATTGATACTAAAATTGATGTAAGCTTCTAGAAGCATATGACCTGTAAAAATTGTTGCGTAATTTAAAGTAAAATTCCATTAAAAATGAAGTTGTTTTTTCTTTAAAATAAATAAATAAATAAAAATCTGTAGTGTCCGTAACCCCATCAAATTCATGTTGCAATATCCTGTCGAGTTTGCATTTTTAGATAATACACTTTTTTCAGGTTTATGTCTTTTCATGTAAAATCTAAATTGGCCAAGTTTCATCTGAATGACAATTAAGATCATTGAAGGAGATTTGAATACACACTCAACCGAACCAAAAAAGGTTACGGACACTACACCTGCAGTAGGTGAGACACTTTTTAGAGACACCAATACCATGTTTCGAATTGTAGTATCAGGATGCTGAAAAAAAACAATCATGACAGATCATTACAACCATTCATAGTCGCAATGCATGTGTTCCTAATAAAATGCCGCTTAAGATATTTCAATGTTATATTTACTAAACCAGTAAAATCTGTTCAATTATATGTAAGAAACTAGTGAAAACATGATGCATGTGGCACCTGTTGTAAAATACTCTTTTTTTGCCAAAGGTACCTGTTTTTTTTTTCTTTTCTTTTTAATGCCGTTTAAGGCATAATAAAGTGGTACTGGACTGTTTTAGTGCCCACAACTGTGCTGCTTTTTGTTTCAAAGTACCGACAGATACAGCTTTATTTTCTCGCTGATTTCATGTCGTCCCGTGGCTTAATGAATACCCAAATGATTTCTGGCACCCATTTAAATATGCATGTGCATCCATAATGCCTGTGTAGTAAATAACGAACAGATGTAAATATTTACAGTCGACAGTGAGTAATATAAACCACTCATGAATATATCAGTATAAACTGGATGCATGGCATGAAATGAAATATGCGTCATAATCCTGTGTTTAATCGTATTTCTCTCCTTTCCAGGCCAGTGTGTGAAATCAGTCTACACTTTTAATGCTGTCACAAGCCTTTGCTTCATAGCAGAGTGGGAGGGCTACATTGTGACAGGCTCAGGTGAGGGTGTTATACATGTGAGAGTATGATGTGAGAATGTGGGCATGCATAAAAGTATGGAGAAAAAAAAAAGAAATATACAGTATATACAGTACAGCTCAGCCATAATGTTAAGAGCACTGACAGGCAAAATGAATCTTCTTGAATCTCTCGTTCTCTTGTCAAGGGGTGGGATGTATTAGGCAGCAAAGAGAGCAGTCAGTTCTTGAAATTGATGTGTTGGAAAGCAGGAAAAATGGGCAAACATAAGATTCTGAGCGATTTTTGACAAGGGCCAAATTTGCTTCATGGCGAGAAGAGGAATAGAAAAAGAAGCGTCTGAAAAATGTGTGGTGTTCTCGGTATGGAGACGTTTGGTGCAGTAGAGCATGTAGCGGTGGCAAGCAGAAGACAAGACGGGTGTTGATGGAAATCAGTGTGCTTTTTATTAATCACAATGGGGAAAAGGTTGAGGCAGGATAGGTAGTGAAAAAGGGAAACAAGAAAGTACAGTAGTGCAGGGAGGGAAAGGTGTGGGTGCTCTCAATGCATCCAGCTGGTCTTTGGCAGAGGTTGCTCACTACATGGCAGGGCAGCAGGGATCAGCGCAGATTACAATGGCAGCAGCTCCCGGAGACATCCTTTGGGAAAAAGAGGCCTCAACCAGCAGCTCGAAAGAGCGAGCACCACTGGTGAGACAGAAAAAGATCATCAAAGCAAGTAGCACAAAGGGGACCACTCACCTGATTGTGGGCATAGTGCCCTATAACACTCCAGTGGCTTCTCGGATTTGATTGAGGGATTCAGATCAGCTGGCTCCTTTTTTTCCCCATTGGCTACACTTCAAAACACTATAGTTTATTGTTGAGCACTGCGGTGGCATTCAAGTGAGAAGCACGGTTTCTCCTGTGCATTCGCAGTGAAGTTTTACTGTCACAGTATCACCACCAGGTCTGAGCTCATCGTATTTTGACACGGCATATTTTCTATAAAGGCCATACTTGCTGTTATGTGTGCCCTGGCTTGGTGCTGGACCTGAAAGTAGACTTCCTACAGTAAGAGGAACCAGCATGTGATGCATGCATTGATGTTCTTTGCCCTTGCCATCCACTGAAGGGGAGCAAGATCCATGACGAGGATGAAGTGTTAGCCAACTACGTGGTACATCAACTCTTTTACCAATTTGATGGCGGGGGCCAAAAAGACTTGGTCTTCTTAAATTCTTGGGACAGCGCAATGGTCAGGTCTATTTCCAATGTGTGGACAAGGGTTTCAACGAGTAATCGACATCTGACCTACTAAAATTGAAAATCTAATTTGTTGTCAATGAATGGTGAGTTAGATGGTGACATCCTGGCATGCACTGACTTGGAAGACTCTGACATGTAAGCATTACTGCTTACTAGGATGAAGCGATAAATGGCACAATGGTAATACCTTCATGACCAAAAAACTCCCAAGTGTGGGAGGATCTCCCTCCTACCTTGGCCAAAAAAAGTTGTGGATTGCAACATTGTAACGCTGACATCACTGGCATGGTAGCACATTATGTTGTAGTATCTGGTTGATGAACACTCATCTTGGTGAGGCAGTAAACTCACTGCCAAGTGCTTGACATTAATGCTTGCTCACTTGCCTGAAACAAGTAAAGTCCTCCAGCCTTCCAGGAAATGTAGTAATGTAGGCTACGTCTGGTCTTGGCCCTGTGTACCAAAAGGGGGTAGCTTTGTGGTAATAAAGCAGGCCCTTTGCTACCAGGCTGTGTCTGGTTGTTCTGCTGGGCTACCCCTCCACTTCTGTAGAAGGTTAGTTGGCTGATTGCACTCAACTTTCAGTCCGCTGTCAACATTATTGTCCTTAAGAGAGCACAATAGTGGGGCTCAGCTGATGCCTGAGGAGGTTGATGTCACCACCCTCGTCTGCATGAAGCCTTTGGGTTTGTAAGAGCGTCATTTGGGACCCTGAGCAAGGGGAGATGTGAGGATTTTAAGCTTTGGGGCCAGGTTTATTTTGGTACAAAGTTATGGTAAGACAGTAGATAACATGCTGTCTGTGTATATATAACAAAGATAACATGTGTGTATATATATATTTTGTACGGTGGAACCTTGGATTGTGAGTAACTTGGTCTGCAAGTGTTTTGCAAGAAGAGCAACATTTGTAAGAAATTTTAACCTGATACACTGAGGAGGTCTTGACATACGATTAGATTAGTACGCATGCACTTTGTCTGCCGAGTGTCATGTGATCACAACTGAACCAATGGTTCCTCTCTCTCGAGTGCTGCCGGATGGTGAGTAATCGTCTCCCATGCTCAGTGTGCGTGCGTCACTCGTACAGTCAGCATCCGTGCACGGACGTAAATCAAATGCAGATGTCATTAGAGAGGTTACTTTTTATAAAGATCCAGCATCCAGAATCTCTCTCTGTCAGAAAGCAGTATTTCCGTTAGTGTGTGTGTGCGCGAGTGTCATTATAGAGGTTCCTTGTTAAAGAAGTTTCCCTACAGAGCAGTGTTTCAATTAATGTGTGTTTGCTTGTGTGCACACGTGCGTGTGTGTGCGTGTGCGGATGTTTGCGTGTGAAAGTCATCCTACACAGTAGCCCCCTCCCTCCTCCTCTCCTCTCTTGCCTTAATACACACACACTAACACACACACACTGCTCTGTCAGGATTCTTTTCAATGGTCAAGTGAAGTTTAATTTGTTTTATTTTTACTTTACATATTGTATTCATCATTTTTCTATGACTTTTCTTGGGTTGTGGAACGAATGATCAGAGTTTCCATTATTTCTTATGGGGGAATTCGAATTTGATATACAAGCACATTTCTGAAACAAATTATGCTCGCAATCCAAGGTTTAACTGTGTATATAGATAGATAGACAGAGGGATGGATGGTGTATGGATGGATGGATGGTTCTGTCTGTGTGCCACCCATTGGGGAATGGATATACATAGGAATAAAATATACATTAATACAAAAACAGCATTTTATGTTTTGAGGAGTGCATAGATGCAGAATGGGTGAAGCAGTGCAGTGGATATTGAATCACGATCAACTGTTGAATATGGAAACTGCCACAGGGAAAAAGCTGTTTTTCCATCTGTCTGTGTGAGTGCTAAGGCCCCTGTAGCGCCTGCCTAATGGAAGAAGGGTAAATAGTTCATGATTAGGGTGATAGGCATCTTTGAGACTGCCTTTTCCCTCTTTTCCCTCAGGCAGCATTTCTTTTAAATCTCCACGAAGGTGGGAAGCTGAGTGACAGTGATTTTTTGTGCGGTTTTCACCAGCCCGGCCAATGGCTTTGTGGTCCAGCACGATGCAGTACCCGTACCTAACAGGGATGCTGTTGGTGCAACATTATCTTCAGCCTCCTAGGATAAGTGTTAGGGCTGTCCAGGTGCGTAAGGGCAGAATGGAGCACCATGAAGCTAAGATCCTCTGTTGACCTATTAGGCAAACTGTTGGGGATACAGAATGAAAGGTAGACATAGTTTGAGGTGGGTGAGAACCAGCGATTTGAAGCACTTTGCAATGATTTGGCTGAAATCGTAGGGATGAAAGTCATTGAGTGTGACCTGCTCTAACAGCAGCATGGTGGTAGCTGACTTAAAGCATCTTCCCGAGCCAAGGATAGGTTACAGATTATACAGTATAAGGTAGGTTGTTTTAATGTCATGGATGATCTTTGTACATGGTAGCAGTGGGGCGGGAATAAGTTGATATAATAGTTTTGTCTTTAAAGGAGAACATACAGGGTGATTCACTCGAAAGAGGCCCCCGAATATTCTCAGTACAGCGTTAAATGGCACAGTGGCTGTCGTGCTTATTTTTGGGAGGAAGTGTATAGATGGGAATGTGTGAAAAAATTATACAGATTGTAAGTGTATAGCTATGGGTATGCCTGGTCAGTGTCTGCATATGAGTCAGTAGTGGGTCTCTCGCCTGTGTGACAGATGCTGGAAAGCTGCAGGTGTGGGACTGGCTTTCTCAGGAGAACCGTCAATCAGTCAACGCGCACCTGGACGCTGTCACGACATTACAGGTGGGTGGGTGTCATGGCAACAGCGCCTTGTCCACACAATGCCTGCATTCAAGTGGCATAAACCCAGCACATTTTTATCACATTTTAATATTCAGCTTTCATTCTTGAACACCAAAGCCATCCTTGAAGCCAGCTCTCCAGAGAATATTCAAACATTCAAACTATCATGCCTGATGTGTTTATTAACACATATTACTATAGTACAATGCTATTTCATTATTATACAACAGGAAATGAAAGCCATTATGTACTGTAGACTATACGTAGAAGTTATTCTACTTTTATACAATGCTGTATAAAAGTTTTTTTTTAACACCAAAATGTGTTTAAATCTAACATTTGAAATAGAATCTAACCATTTAATTGCCAAAAGATTATTTATATACATATAAGAGTAGCCATATGGCAACAAATACAAACGAGTACATCTCCAATTCCCATCTGAAGATATCATGTCACACCATGAACCTGTTGTAGTTCCAACGTGCACCGGTACACTGATATACACACATACCGTAATACATACTTATTAAACCTCATCACGTTTTTTATGTAATACTTATAATCCGAACATTTTCACGGTACCTGTGATACAATATCCGCCATGCTGTGGAAAATCGGCTCTTGGAGAATTAGGGTTAGAAATAAAATCAGTGGCAAACTCTGCAAGTTATGCTGGCATGACTGTGAAAAGTCTGTAAATTGGGGAACTCTTCCAGGCTAATCAGAAAGAAATAAAAAGCTCTACTGAATCAAAGTCCACCGACCATAAGTGCATATGCTCCATTTATTTACATTGTCATTTTTAAATTGCAGTAAAACTAGTGGGAGTAGTACCATTTACATTTTATGGCATTTGGCAGATACCCTTATCCAGAACGACTGACATTTTTATCTCATATATCTGAGCAGTGGAGGGTTAAGGGCCTTGCTCAAGGACCTAACATTGGCAACTTGGTGGTGGTTGGATTTGTACTTGGGACCTTCCGATCAGGAGTCCAATGCCTTAAGCACTTTGCTACCCCTGGCCCCAGTCACAGTAGTAGTAGCAATTGTAGTAAAGCAGATAGTAGTAACAGTTGTAGCAGGAATAACAGTAGAAGCAGTGGTGTCAGCAGCAACAACCAGGGGTGAGGGGTAATTGAGTCCATGTCCTTCGTTACTGTACTTAAGTACATATTTCATGTAGTTTTATTAGATGATGCTTTTTACTTTTACTCCGCTCAAAAGTACACCAAATATCTATACTTTAACTTGACTACATTTCTGTATGGTGCACTGTTACAGTACCTAACCACAGTAGTTTGTAGTATTTGAAGCAGGAATTTTGCCACTTGTTGACTATTATTCACAACTGTGTGACTTGCATTGCCTTCAAGACACGCCCAACACGCGTCTTTCGGCTGCCCGCCACAACGGACCGTTCGATCCGCACAACAATTTGGCACAGGTTTTTTACGCCGGATGCCCTTCCTGACGCAAACCTCCCATTTTATCCAGGCTTAGGACCGGCACTGGATGCCAGTGGCTTTGGGTTTGGGCGTTGGCTGCGAATCGAACCCGAGCCTTCTGCATGGCAGGCGAGAAACCTCAAGTACCAAATTTTTGTGTACTTGACCACCTCTGGCAACCACAGCAGTAATAGTATAAGTAGCAGCAGCAGGAGCAGTAACAGTAGCAGTAGCCGTAGTTCATCATCAGTGGTATTGATAGTAGTAACAGTAATAGTAATGATAGTAGTAGCAGTAATAGCAGATCCCAGCAGCATTAGCTTTTGTAGAAGTAGCCTTGTTTACACCAAGTTGTACTTCTTGAGTCACTTTAGAACACTTTAGTTCGGTAAGCAGATAGATCCAAGTTTTGTCCTAAAATGAAAATTCACTTATACCACTTCCGTTAAGTTATTTCAGCGGTGCAAATATTAAGTGATCCCAGTAGAAAAATTCAGATTAGCTTTTCGAATTAATATCTATTTGTTCAGGTGTTTGTTTACATTGAGCTTATTATAAGTAGATTATTAAATCTGGCACATAACTGTTCATAACATCAACATTTTGATTTATTTTCTGTCGCAGCTTAAACTTCAGTACTGCAAAAGTTTCATTAAATTCTGTCCAGCGGTCGATTTAAGACGCGCCCACAGTTTGACGCATGCGCGGTACGATGTCAAACCTTGCGATTTCTAATCTGGCACAAAACTGCACATAACTTCACTTCTACTAAACATTTTGATTTCATTTGTGGCTCAGATTTAATGTCAGGCAAATACCAAAGTACTGCCAAATTTCCATTATATTCTGTCTAGCCAGTTTTACATGATGCTGCGACAAATTCTGGCTGGAAAGACATACAGACATACAGACAGAGAATATTCTGAGACTGGTTTCAGGTGTTCCGATGTACGACATGTAAAGATATCATTGAAAGAAGGAGTTCTGACCAATGCACAGACAAGTATATATAATTATTGTTGTCAGTAACAGTACTAGTAATAGTAACAGCAGTAGAAGCATCACCGGTAGCCTTAGTAGTCGTGGTGTTATTTTTGCACTTGTGGTTTGTATTGAGCGTCTGGGATCCTCTCTGTTTCCACAGTCCCAGGGTCCCCTGGTGTTCAGTGGCTCGACCGATGGGAGAGTGTGTGTATGGGAAGTGAGTGATGGAGCAGCAAAGCCCCTAAACCAGCTGCAGCAGTGGGGATCAGAGGTCACTGGCTGCAGCAAGCTTGATGAGGTCACTGGGAGTCTGAGACTGAGCGCCCGAGGCGACCACATCTTTCTGGCCAACGGGAGATCCAGTATCCGAGTGCTCAACTGGAGAACAGGTCTGGGCTCCGGCACTGACATGTTATACACACACACTCTAACACTCTGCTATCAGTTTCAAAGCTACAGTGGACGCGTGCCCCGCATGTAAACAGTGCAGTTTTTAGCCTACACACTGTGCAAACAGTATTTACACCATCGCACAGTCGAACGTAATAACAAGTTCATGTGAAACGGAAAAAAAAAACAAAAAAACAAATCAAGTTTGTGCTATATCATCATCTGAATATTGTCTAATATACAATGATGCCTGCAAACACTGGAAACTCTGCCGCACCTCCTACCTGAATCTGCTGAGATGGAAAATCTGATTCCGACTTCAAATTTGCTGGCACTACACTTTTTATCTCTGCGACATCCCTTTGTTTTTTTTGTAAAAGATCTAATTTTTTTAACAGCATCTCATCCGATGTCACAAACCACATTACCAATTCTATCTAAGATGAAATAACAAAGTTAATAGTTGAAATTGATGGCTATAACCTGTACTGTATAGAACTCTGGGCATACATGATGTAATGTAACTTTATTACCGTATTCTGCTTGATAATATACAGTATATGCTGACTAATTCTGCTGTTGGCTAGTTAAGAAACTAGCATGCTAACGTGTATGTTTTGTTATACGCACAGGCCACTTCATTAGGCACACCTTGCTAGCACTGGTTTGGACGACTTTTGCCTTGAGAACTGCCTTAAATATTCATGGTGTAGACTTGACTAGGTGCTGCAAGCATTCCTTAGAGGTTTTGGTCCAGGTTGACATGATCGCATCATGCAGATTTGTTGGCCATATGCTAACAAATGATGATGCGAATCTCCGGTTCCATCACATCATCACGGAGGTGCTCCATTGGATTGAGATCTGGTGACTCTGGAGCCCATTTGAGTACAGGGGACTTAATGTCATGCTCAAGAAACCAGACTGATATGATGTATCCTGCCAGTATTAGAAGTAGATGAGAAGATAGGTTACTGTGGTCATAAATTGTTAGACATGTTCGTGTTAGCCACGATATTCAGGTATTAGGGGGTCCAAAGTGTGCCAAGAAAATATCCTCACACTGTTACACCACCACTGTTAGCACTGTCGCCTTGCACCTCCGGGATCCGGGTTGGATTCCCGGCTAGGCTCGATTCTCGTCTCTGTGTTTGCATGTCCTCCCCGTGCTTGGTGGGTTTCCTCCTGGTCTCCTGGGATAGGCTCCAGGTCCCCCACGACCCTGAATACAGGATTACGCGGTATAGAAGATGAGTGAGTGAGTGAGTGTTGTACCACCAGTACCATCACCGTTGATAAGAGTCAGGATGGATCCATGCTTTCACACCAAATTCTAACCCTACCATCCGACAGTCCCAACAGAAATCGAGACTCATCAGACCAGGCAATGTTTTTCAAATTAGTTTGTGAGCACATGCTAGTTATACAGTAGTATCAGTTTCCTGTTCACTCCCACCATCAGGTCTGTTTGCATGTTCTCCCCGTGAAATGGTGGGTTTCCTCCTGCCATGCAGATTACACGAATTGGCATTTTTAGATTGCTCGTATTGTGTGAATGTGTGTGTGTGTGTGTGTGTGTGTGTGTGTGTGTGTGTGTGTGTGTGTGCTTAGCTCCATGTCTCCTGTGACCCTTTACAGAAGAAGCGGTGTAGAGAACGAGTGAGTGAGAGAGAGTTTCCAGGTCTTAGCTGACAGCTGTGGTACTCGCCGTGGTCTTCGGCTGCTGCAGCCCATCTGCTTCAAGGTTTCGACGTTCAGAGATGCTCTTCGGCATACATCGGTTTTAACAAGATGTTATTTGAGTTGCCGTTGCCTTTCTATCAGCTCGAACCCTTCTGGGCATTCTCCTCCGACCTCTGGCATCAACAAGGCATTTTTCGCAGAGAGAACTGCTGCTCACTGGATATTTTCTCTTTTTCACACCATTCTCTGCAAGCCCTAGAGATGGCTGTGTGTGTGAAAATACCAGCAGATCAGCAGTTTTGGAAAAAAAACTCAGAACTAGCCCCGCTGGCACCAACAACCATGACATGTTTAAAATGACTTTAAAAAATATCTTTTTTCCTCTCGTCCCAAACGAGTTGATTTGCTGCCGTCTGATTGGCTGATCAGGTGTACCAATTATTATTTTATTATTATTATCATTTTAAATTATATATTTTGGGGGGGGGGGGGATTTTCTCCCTAATTTAGTCGTGTCCAATTCCTCCCCGTCACTAGGGGGCTCCACATTAAGGCTACTGTTACCCCTCAGTCGGGAGGGCTGAAGACTATCACGTGTTTCCTCCGAACCATGTGACGTCACTGACCGCATTTTTTCGAACTGCTCGCTCACGCACCTTTGAGAGCGGCGTAACACACTCGGAGGACAGCGCTATCCGCTCCTTCCGCTTGCGTGAGCTCACAGTCGCCCCGATTGGCTGTAGAGCCGTGATTAATGTGGGAGCACTAAGTACCTCTCATCCCTCCCCTCTGAGAGAACTCGGCCAATCGGCTCTCTCTAGACCTCCGGCTGCGAGAGGTTACAGCATCACCCGGGAATCGAACTCGCGATCTCCGGATGATAGGATGAGCGCTTTTACCGCTGCGCCACTCGGAGGCTATTATTATTATTCAGATTTATTTTATTTTTTTTACCCCAGACATGCACTCGTTCCACTATTACACAAAGCGGTGACATCATTCTTTGACAGCAATATTAGAAGGCGGTTCATATTAAAGGTTTCAATTAAATGGACAATATTTGTTCATATAACAAATAACTAGAGGCTCTTCAGTGGAACTGCAGTCGGTATCCTGTTAAGCTTTTGGCTCACACTCTTCCCATTAGCATCTCCTTCCATGAAAGGCGTCTTTTATCTGCTTGGCCGAATCCTGGTGCGTTCAATATTCTGGCCTCCACAATAGACACACATTTGTTCCCTGACCTAAGGCTATGTAATGGATTTATTAATGGATGGTGTCATGGCTGGGGATGCTTGCTTTCAGCAACGCCACATCTGATGCACTAAAGTGCCAGCGGCTCAGACAGCACAGGCGGAAGAAAGAAAGAAAGAAAGAAAGAAAGAAAGAAAGAAAGAGGAAAGCTCTTCACTCGAGGGCAGCAGGGTTTTTCACCAACATGCAGAACGTTTCCCTTTTCCTTCCCTCTGTCTTTTGGATCTCGGGATATTTCATCTGTAGAAGGATATTATCCTGAAAAAACCTGTAAACAGTCCTACCGGAAAAGAAAATCAGAGCTGTTCGTAGGAATGCGTGCAGTATAATGTGATGATCTAATTGAGAATGCAAAGCGTGGTAATGACGGTAGTTCATCATTTCATGTGCTGCAGGAGCACATGTGCTTTTGAAGTGAGACATTAAAGACGGAGGAGGGAAAAGAAAACCTTTACAGAGCCAAGAAGCCTACTATTCTGCTGAGAAAAATGATGCCTTTTTTTTTTTTTTTTTCAAAACAGTCTCTGTGTTCTGTCCTTTTCTTTTCTAAGTTACATTTAGTGTAGGATCAATCCGCCTTCAAACACGTAGGCATTATCTTTTTTAAAATCTATTTTCTCTCACTTTGATATCTCTTTTAGGCGCAATGAGGCGACTGACCAATCACAGCAGCACCGCTGGCGTCACGGATTGTGTCAATCAGATACCAGGGCTTCTGGTCGGCTCGTGTTTTGACCTCACGACCGGAGCGAGTACCCTGAATTGTAAGTAAGAAATTTTTTTTTTACCAATTTTAACAATTTCTAACAGTTTATAACACTTTTCTCTTTCTCTCTCTCTCTCTTTCTGTCTGTCTTTCTTTCTCTTTCTCAGTGTTTTCTCTTCCACAGTCTCGGTACCTGGTCTCACTGACCAGCTTGGAATTACCGCGGGTCCTTTGTTTTGCAGCATGGCTCACGCCAAGTGGAGGGCATCGCTGGGTCACAGGTGGCCGTGACCTGACGGTTTGGGAACAGCTTCCAGGAAATTTCAAAAAAAGGTGCGGTGTTCAACTTCTCAATCCAGCCATGATCCTTTTTCTTAATTGACTGATATGATACATGAGGTTCAAAGGCTTTGTCAGTTTCTAATGCTTCGCCCCTAGATATATTATTATTATTATTATTACTAGCATTAGTACCCATCGTTAACGGATAAAGACTTTGTACTGTAGAAATAGTTTAAAGATTAAAGCGAGAAATGAGCCGATCAGCATCCGGCGCGTAACTGCTCATAACTTCCCTTCTACTCAGCTTCACCTTTCATAGTGTACGTACCATTTTTTATTTTTTTTTGGGAGTAAGCCATGATGTCGCGCTTTTGCCTGTGCTTCATGGGAATCGTGGCAGCTTGTAGTGCATCGCCGTCGTTACTCTGTGTGAACTATGGTGTCGATTGGCTCTGCAGAGTGATGCGTATAGCCACACCCACCTCGAGGGAAAAAAGCATCCCAAAGAGCGATGGATGCTGTGAGGTCATCTGGGACATAACGGCTGATTTCATTTATGCTGCAGATTTAACTTCAGGCGAATATGAAATATCTGGATAAGTTGAATGAAATTTTGTTCAGACAGTTTCGCGTGATGCTGTGACATAATCGGCTGGACAGACATACAGACAGACAGACATTTCAGACAATTTTGACCTCGATTGTATGAAACGTAAAGATAACATTGTACAGACTAAACATTTTATTTATATAAACAATAATAATAGTAATAATAATTATTATTATTACTCTGGCCGTACTTAGTTGCACAGTTATATTTGGATTTTTCGTCAGATGATCATTTCATATCCACCCGTAGCTAAATGTCCAGGTAAGCACAATAGTCATACTCTTATTTCCTGGGTCTGAAGGATGCTCTAGTCCCTTTTCCCTGTTGTTGTGAAGTGCTTCTATTCACCTGTTCTTCTACAAACTTTGTCATTTATATTTGCAAAAGCCAGAGTTTTTTTGCTTGCTAAGCAAAAACATAATTGCTGCAGATCTTTCAGCTGCATATTCATGCTGCACATTCACGCTGTTCTACCTCATCCCCGCGGTGTTCTATTGGATCCAGAGCCGGCGAACGCCGAGGCCACTAAACTTCACGGCAAGTTCATAACAAGTTCATGTACCACTTTGAGACGGGTTGTTCCTTTGTGACATTTCCCATTATGATGCTGGATGTTGCAATTACGCTGTAATATGGGTAAATTACAGCCATAAGCAATAAGCGCCGCAATCATTCATATGCAGTGGTGGACAAACATATCGAGACAAAAGTGACGTTCAATGTTTTAATGCTTTCCTCAAATGTAATAGTTGTGATAATAAAAATAATGAATTTTATACGACAAACAATATTTATTCTTCAAATCCTGCTGGTTTCGGCTGGACACGGAGTCGTGGAGACGTCAGTGCCTGCCTGCTTGGACGCCTCCTGAAGATCTGGTACAGAAATTTGCCACGGAAGTTGGCAGTTCACTTGGGATTTAAACATCTTTGTGCAAAGACGGACACCCCGGCGTCAGAAAGAAAAAGTCCTGCCACGGGGAGAACTATAATACAAATCATGCATATCTTGTCCAAATACTTTTGGTCTGACGCTTCCCAATGAAAACTTTCCTCACACCAGCATCACCACCCTGAACTATAGACACGTGTATTCATATATGGTTGCCTTTCTGCTCACCGTGGTTGTAGAGTATTTATTTGCGTTTCCATCGTGTAACTCCTCGTTCACGTAGAACAACAGCTCGTTGAAGATGCATTTACTCTTTTAACCTAAGAATATTATCATAATGACTATTACATTTTGTAAATTTCCATGTTTTCAGAAATATATTAGACTGGAAAAATACAGTACAGTCACGAGCCAATACTCGTTTCTTTTTATTTTGCTTCCAAAGATCCAGACCTTCTTGTAGTTTTGGATGTAGTCTTGAAGGCTTCCTGAGGGACTTTCTGCCTCTCGTTTTCACTCCAGTCGCTGTAACCGTGTTTTGTTTATTGAGCTACACTGTGACCAACGAATCATTCAAGCATAAAAAAGATCTAACTAAATTCAGGAACCAGTGAGGAACAGGTGCAGATGATGAGAGATGATCAGGCCGGTGGTTAGTGCACTGGTGATGCTGAATGCTGAGTGGAACAGACGAGGTCGCTGCTGAGGTTGTTATGTAAACCACCAGTTTTTTCATTGTATCTTTAGGCACTTTGCAGTCTTGTCACAGTTAAACATTTTTTCATATGATTCATATTATCATGAGGTATGAGGCAGCACTGTGGCGGAGGGGTTAGCACTGTGGACTTGGGTTTTTTGTTGAGTTTGCATGTTCTCCCCGTGCTCGGTGGGTTTCCTCCGGGTACTCCGGTTTCCTCCCACAGTCCAAAGACATACAGATTAGGCTAATTGGTGTTCCCAAATTTACCCATAGTGTGTGTGTGTGTGTGTGTGTGTGCGCGTGATGAATTTCCATGCTGTACAGGGTGTATCCCGCCTTGTGCCCAAAGTCTCAATTCTGTGCCCGAGTTATCACGTACTAACCTTTGGGTCTATAATTAAACTAAATGTGAAGGGTATTAATCATCCATCTAATAATGTTAAGAAAAGTTGATATTCTGATTAGAGATGATTTATATCTCCTCCTGTATTGTGTTCCCACAAATCGGACTTTTTCAGTCTCTTAACTGTTTTGGCAGTCTGACCTTTTGAATAAAGCATGCATTATGTTCTGATAAAAAAGAGACGTATTGACCGAAGTATCGACTCCCGAGCAATACTCACGGCCCGGTCTACACGTGCTACCCGGGGATGCGTTTGTAATCCCCGTCCGAAGCGCAGACAGCTTAAACTCCTGTATTGATGATAATACCGCTCAACCTTGTGCACATCGATTGCATCATGATGTAGCAATCGCTGTCAGGACGCGCAGAACTCGTCGGCGTGGATTTTCGACATTGCTGTAATGCTGAAACAATACGAAGGCGTATAAATAGCACGATCAGAGGAGGTGATATTAACACGTTCGTTTCAAATCTTATATAAGTTGCTCTGGGTAAGAGGGAGCGTCTGCCAAGCGCTGTAAATGTAAATGTGAATGCGAACCGTCTTAATCTTAGAAGGCACAACTCATGCATCTCCTTGACTAATGCATCGTTCATTTCAAGTACTAAATCATATTTCTTTTGGAATGAGTACTTGAACAATAAGCCGATTTATTATTAGTGTTTTATTAGTGTTAGAGCTAATTAAAAAACAAAAAATGTCCATAATCTCCATAATAAAAGCAATCTCAGGCTGGATTCCTAGTAACAAACTGATGATGATGATGATGATGATGATGATGATGAATTAATGGCTTTTTAACAACTGCCTGAATTCCAGGGGTGACGTGAACGCCAGACGAGACGCCCGATTGGACAGCTCGCTCGCCGAATCTGACGGAGACTCACAGGAGGAAGAGAGTGAGGGTGAGAGAGCTTTCTTTATTAGGCATTATTATTATCATTATTATTATTATTATTATTATTATTATTATTTAATATGTATGGGGTTGATTATAATTACTCTATTCCATAATGAATGTGATCATGTGACCTTTAACTCCAGGATCAAGCCTGCGTAAAAAAAAAAAAAAAAACCTAAAACCCTGTCTCTTTCAGCAGATAACGACGAAGACGAAGATGAAGACGAAGCCTCGGCGGGAAACGAAGCATCAGAAGCAGACGAGGTGTCTGGATGGTCGTGGCTTCGCTGCGTGCTCCAGTGAGAGATTAAAGCAATGAGACAGATCGAGAGAGCGAGAGAGAGACTGAGACGGAGAGAGAGAGAGAGAGAGAGAGAGAGAGAAGAGCTGGAACGTGTGGTGTGAAGTTTAGCAGATTGAGCGAGCGGCGGCAGGGCAGAGAGCGCGGGTGGACGACAGCTTGTTCTTCATGTAAATTTTGTATCATGGAGCCAATAAAAAGTGCCATGCTATGACTGTGTGTGTGTCTGTGTGTGTGCGTGAGATTATTTATCATCGCTGACATTTCTGTCTATAAGTATCAGGATACCTCTTCATCTTGGCGATCCTTAATCCAACGACAAAATTCATGTATATTGATTTAAAAAAAAAAAAAAAAATTTTTTCTCCTGTCCTTCTGAGACGGATGAAATACTTTCTTTTGCTCCTTTCTTCTCTGCAAGAGTATCATTTTTAAATTATTTTTCTGGTTTATCTTCTTCTCTCCGTCTTTGTGTTTTTTCCTCCCGGTTGGTTGAATTGAACCAGATAAAAAATAAATAAATAAATTAAAAAAAAAACATAATTAGCATTTAAATCTGTCTTTTACAGGGACAACCTCTCTCTCTCTCTCTCTCTCTCTCTCTCTCTCTCACACACACACACACTTTTTCTCTCCAGCTATGACGCTGTGTCTCTCTTCAGTGCTCTCCTCTTTCTCTCAGTTCCGTCTCTCTTGTTAATGTTCTCTCTCTTTCTCTCACTGTATACTCTTTCTGGCTCACATGCTTCCTCTCTCTCTCTCTCTCTCTCTCTCTTTTCCTCCCTCCCTCTTTCTCTCTCTCCCTCCATGTCTCTGTCGCTAAGGCAACCAATGCTTTTTCTCACTCTGACACACTCGGGCTCTCTCCCACTCCCTCCATCAGCAGCGAGAGGTAAGCATGTGGACTGATGGCTGTCTACACTCTGGTGGTCTGTATGCATCTGCGTACATGAGTGTGTGTGTGTGTGTGTATATATATATATATATGTATGCATGGGTGTTTCAGTGTTTCACATATAGAGAGGAGCGTTAAAGGTCTCATCAGATCTGAATCTAGCTGTTAAGTTATTGCTTTGGTCAGGAATTGGATTGAAGGTGTGGGTTTGTCTACAGGTGTGTGTGTGTGTGTGAGAGTGTGTGTGTGAACGAATTGGCAGTGAACATACTATGCTGCTACTCTTGTGCACAAATGTATAGGAATGGTTATATTAAAGTGTGTGTGTACAAGGCTTTTTTTTCGTGTGTGTAATCGGTTTTCTTAGTGTGAGTGCATGCATGTGCGTGTGTGTGTGTGTGTGTGTGCGCTTAAATTTTCCTCAGGACTTATTCCCTGTGTGTTTGATCCTGGAGGTTGTGTGTGTGTGTGTGTGTGTGTGTGTGACTGTAAGACGTGAGTTAATGTGTTTGTTTGTGTTCTCCGTCTCGAGCAGCAGCGTCGTTCCCCCCTACAGCCATCTGTTTACGATCTTTCAGTAAGTGTCAGGAGCCAAGCGCTCCCTCCTCTCATCGTCTCCCTCTTTCAAGGGATGATCGGAGGAGCGAAGAACCAGTGAATAGAGGAGCGATGGAGCGATGGTAATAAAAACAGCCCGAAAGTGTGGAACTTCTTATCATATTATTATTATTATTATTATTATTATCACTACTCAGAACATATCATATTGATTTTTTATTTGTTTCTGCCTAGCTCCCTCTCTGGACCGACTGCTCTCTTGCGCCTCCTGCTGGTCGTCGTCGTCGTCCGCCCCCCTCCTTGCCGCGCGGCCGACGAGCCCGCCGACATGCAGCTTCCCGTCACGCCCCAGGCCACGCCCACGCCCACGCCTCTCTGGGCGGTCGACTGGGGTCCTACGCAGCCGCTGGAGGACGAGACGCATCACTTCCTTTCGAGCCAGGAATTCGAGGGCGGGAAACAGGCCACGCCCGAGGCGTGGCCGCGTCGCAGGAACGCCCAAACCAACCAAACCCAACAGCAGCCGCTGTCCATCGACGCCAAGGACTCGGGCGAGGAGCAGGAACGGGACGCGGAGGAAAGAGAGATTGAAGAAGGTGGGCACCAGGATGGCACCAAGTGTCCACTTACCCACAATATGCCTCTCTCGGAGTTCCCACACATTAAGAAACAATCATATTAGAAAGGGAACATCTCGGCTTCCTGTAGCATTGCGTCTTTTTTCTTTTTAATATCATCAACCGCTAGTGCGTTTTGCTCAGATTTGAAATTTCCCCGTGCTGCATTTTCCCTGTGCCTGTGCGCGCTTATTTCTGGCCCTCTGTTTGTAATCTCTAATCTATTTTATTTTCTCTCTCTCTCTCTGTAGTGGATCCTCAGTTTTATGTGACCGTGACTATCTCATCTCTCCTGATTCTCTCTGCACTCATCATTTCAGCCAAACTCTGGTGAGGGGATTTTAGCACTCGGTCTGTCCCCGCATGCGTGCGTGTGTGTGTGTGTGTGTGTGTGTGTGTGAGTGGATATGATTTTATGTCTTGTTGGGGAGTTAATGCCTCATCAGAGATCCGGATAGGGATATGTGACAGTTTTGATTCGGCTCGTCCCTACATACAGGACCTTTAAAAACCTGCAGATATATATATATATATAAAGGAAACTGAAGCAAAAACGATTTCCTTTTGGTTACCGAGGTGAGGTTTAGGTATAGCATTAATTAGCTGCATTAATTATTAAGTCAGCGGAAGGGTAGTAAGACAAATGTGCGTACGTGTGAGTTCGTGTGCGTGTGTGTGTATTCAGACTGATAATGCTATCCTTCGCACACCAGAACACCAGATTTCCTCTCGGTTATCTCTCACTGAGTGGAGGCATTAGGAGGGAAGCTGCACGGCTCTGCGAAACGGCTCTATTGTGGAAGCCTTGGCAGTTTTCTGTCGCCGAGCTCGCTTTAATTCGACCTGCGCTGGGGGATCTGCAGGCAGTGTGTGTGTGTGTGTTGTTTTTTTTAATTATTGAGAGCGCTACAGTTGATCAAATCTGCAGATAGATCTCATGATGTATGGAACTCATCTGGTCCTAAGCCCAGGTCTCTGTTATGGCATGGGGATTCACTGATGCAATATGAAGGTTGCGAGATGAAATCTATTGTAGAAATGTGCAGGTTTGGTTTTAGAAAAGGTTTCCCGCCGATACCGCGCGGGATACTCAGTCTTAGCAGATGCCCGGAATTTGGCGTGTATGAGAAAATCATGTAACGTACTGTACTGTACTGTGTGTGTGTTTCAGGCCAGGACATCGAATAGCTCGAAAGCATAATTGGTTTCGTGTGTGTGTGTGTGTGTGTTAGAGCTTGATTTCCTGAACCACTGGATTGAGTACTTTCACTCGATACCTGAGTGATTACAGGGCATTTTCAGTTCTCGCATAGATCAAGCACTACTCCTTATCTTCATATTAACCCGAGTCACCATCAAGTTGTTGTGCAGCCTCTTATGAAGAGATCAAACACACACACACACACAGAGTGTTCTGTGCATTATGCATTCTGTGTGCATCAACCTCCTGCTCTAACGACTCTCTGCTGGTTATTGCCTCGCACTCCGAGCAGAACCTGATCTAGCGCTTTCTTCAGCCTGTCTCTCTCTCTGTCTCTGTGTGTGTGTGTGTGTGTGTGTGTGTGTGAGAGAGAGAGCAAGAGCGAGAAAGAGAATCCTGTGAATATTGCATGAGCACTCCTCTACACCGTCTACCTGTAGCTCTGAGTCTGTCACACATAATAACTGCCGGCTGTAATTTGAAAAAAGGTAAACGCTGTAATTATGCACAGCGTCTCTGTCCTCTGTAATGACGGCGCGTGCGGATGAACACAGCGAGCGCGTTAACCTGCGCTCGCCGCCTCTGGGATGTGAACGCCGCTATATTAACCTGTCGGTTTTATTCCTGCTGTACGAGTTGCTACACAAGTGATGCTCTTCTTGATGCATTCCTCTCTCTCTCTCTCTCCTTCTCAGTTATGACCGCAGCCTGTCTCAGCGTCCTCCCCCTCTCTCCCTCGCCCTCCCGCGTTCCCTGGCCCAGGAGGATAGCAGGCACACACTTCAGAGCACCCCTTCGTTCCCAGACAGAGAAAGGTAGGTCATGTGTGTTTGGGTGTTTTTTTTTTTTTTTTTTTATATCTTGGTGATCACATTTGCACACGTTACAAGTACTGCGCGAAAGTCTTGAGCCTCGAGCGTAGGTTCGAGTAAAGAATCAGGGAAAAATGTTTTACCGCGACAGGCCGCAAAGTAGCCAAAAAATGTCCTCAAGTGCAAGTAGCTATACTTCAAAATAATATTCCTCAAGTAAGAGTAAATAAGTATTCAGTGAAAAGACTACTCAAGTACCGAGTAACTGTTTCATCATAATGTCTGATTCATTCGTTTTTTTTTTTCGAAATTATGTAAGCAATCAGACAAAATGATAAAATTTGTACAAATTGCGACATTTTCAAATAATAAAATGAAATAAAATAAATGAATTAAACTAAGTATCTCCTTAATTAAGGGATAAGAAACACAACTTTCCTAACCTAGCTTTTTTCACAATATAAAGCTTTTGAAATAAAACCCTACTGTAGGTAACATATGTACGTTTGAACAGTGTCGACTATTTCCTGTGTGAGTTATACTGTATATTCAGTCGCCCTGGAAATGACTCAGCAGAAAATAACATTAGAACATACAGTGTGTACAAGAGTCTCACTTCACCATAAACTGTGTCCAGCAGAACAAATGTAAGAAAATTATATATTTTTTAGCCTCCAGTTTATTTGCTAATTATTAATTATATATGTTAAGATTGCAACATTAAATAAAACGGCTAAACTAACCGCGACATGTTGCTTCACTGTCTATCTCTGCTGAAGACAAGCCCCTCCCCTTCTGTGTGGTCATGTGACTCCATGCGGTAATTGTTATTGCGGCTGATTGGTCAAACGGAGTCATGTGATTATTGTTGCTACGTCTGATTGGTGAAACACAGGCACGTGGTAGATCCACCGGCAAACACAAGGAATATCTAAAGTGTCGAATAAATGGTTAGAAACGTAACGAGTCGAGTGTAGCGGAGTAAGAGTAGCGTATCTTCTTCACAAATCCACTCGAGTAAAAGTAAAACTACTCATAGAAGTAATTTTTTTTTTCAAAAAGTTCAAAGAATAATTGTAACTCGTTACTACCCACCTGTGGTAAAGATACAACTTAAAAACCGCTTGTTTGCGTAACAACCTCAGCAGCGACCTCGTTTCCCCTCTCGTCCGTTCCAACCACTCGGCATTCAGCGTCATCAGTATACAGTACTAATCACCGGCCTGATCGTCTCTCATCGTCTGCACCTGTTTCTCACTGGTTCATGTCTTACGTTAATCTTTTGTACGTGTGAATGATTCATAGGTTTCACACATTGTTCTGAAAATAATGAGAGCCAAAAATCCATCAGGGAGCCGGGAGAACTCTTCCTCGAGACCGCATTTAAATAAACACAAGAGAGGCCGTCTCTCCCGGCGTGATTCAAGACTTTTGTGCAGTACGTTAGCTAGGAATCTTTGACAGTTCTGATCATGAGCGAACATTCTCCCGGAATATCGGGCGCATCACATTACATTTACGGCACGGCATTTGGCAGACTCCCTTATCCTTATTCATTTATTCAATCATACACTATATTGCCAAAAGTATTCGCTCGTCTGCCTTCACATGCATATGAACTATACTAAGTATTCTTAATCCAATATGATGTTTTTCAACTCTTCTGAGAAGGCCTTCCACAAGCTTTAGGAGTGTGTTTGACCATTCTTCCAGAAGCGCATTTGTGCGGTCAGATGAGAAGGCCTGGCTCACAGTCTTCGTTCTAATTCATCCCAAAGGTGTTCTATCGGGTTGAGGTGCAGGCCATGTCATCTCATCCATGTCTGTATGGACCGTGCTTTGTGCACTGGCGCGCTGTCATGTCAGAACAGGAAGGAGCCGTCCCCAAACCTTAAAGACTTATCGCACAGGTGGCATCCTGTCACGGTACCACGCTCCCATTCTTTCACAGATGTTTGTAGAAGCGCGCTGCATGCTTGAGTTTATACAGCTGTAACCATGGATGTGATTGCAACACCTGAATTTCAATGATTCGGATGGGTGAGTGAATACTTTTGGCAGTATATTGTACATCTGAGAAGTTAAGGGTTAAGTGCCGTGCTCAAGTGGTACCTCGATCATGGTGGTGGGGTTTGAACCTGGGACCTTCCGATTAGCAAGTCCAATGCCTTAACCGCTGACCTACACGTAATACAAACCAAACACGTGTCTGTCTTTGAGCCGGTGCTGATTGGCGTGAGGAACCGGTAGCGCGTCAAAACAGAAAATGTGCACGGAAGCATAATGGATCAATTCCGCTTTTTGGCCAGGATTATTTCGCTAATCATCATATCAACTGTCCACTGAGAGAGAGAAAGAGAGAGAGAGAGGGAAGGGGAGGGGAAGCGGAGGGGAGGCGAGGGAGGGAGGGAGGGAGTGAATTGAAGAGAGAAAACAACCTGTGAAATCTCCACTCTTTCTCCAGCCAGGGGATTTCAAACTTAATTTCACACAAGATAAACTCTGTCACTTTCCTCCTTCTCTCTCCTTCTCTCTCTCACTCTACCGCTCTTTCCTTTTGCAGACTTCCCGTGGTCAATCTTTGAAGAGCTGACTGTACCAGGCTCGCTAATCACATCCTCTGGGCATGGAATGTGAAAAAAAAAAAGATATATATATATATAATATATATATATATAAAAAAAATGAAAAAAATGGGTAAATATGAGAACAAGCACAGAACATGTGAAGCTGCTTGAAGACGGATACATGAAAGAGAATGTGTGTGGATGGATAAGGCTCGGAGGATTGGGGCTGTATGTATGAGGGTACGTTTTTCTGGATGTGATGTACAGACGTAGAACGGAGGCTGTGCATTCTTTCAAGCTGGAGGTTGTTGATTTTTTTTCCCCCTTGGGATGGGGGGGGGGGGTGTTTCTTTCTTTTCTTCTTTTCTTTTCTTTTTTTTTTACCCCCCCCCATCGTTTATACTGTATAGCGTTCCATTTCTGTACTTATTGCAGCCATTCCTGAAAGCTTAATGAATACTACCTGCGTGCCGAGCTGTAACGTCGTCTTTATTATTGGTTTACGATCTAGTTTATTACTCTGGTCCTGTTCGGTGATCGCTCCCTCCCTCTCTCTCTCTCTCGCACAATACCTGTCGTTGTATTTTCCGACGCCCTGTGTAGCATTTATTAAGGTTCGAAGAATGACTGCATTTATTCCTTTATTTTTAAGCCAAGTGTGTTAAATGTAGCCTATTTCCCATGGCTCTGTATTTTGACTGTTCTGTTTTATATAGTTCTGACCCTTGGCAACAGCGACACGCTGATGTTTACAACCATAAAGCCCATCCATCCGGCTCACGCTAGAAACACATCGACACACATATGATGCGTTTCTCATTAATGTTTACAGAATTGTGGATGCACATTTAGTGAATGTATTATGATGTGTGTCGTCCTGAGAGAAACAGAACACTGGTCATGCTTAGGATGGAGTGTTGAGATTCAGGACAGAACTCAAGTGAAGTTGAAGGTTTACTAATCTTATATAGTATACAGAGCTGCTCTTAGAAACGGATTCGGACTTTTCAAAGCCATGGATCGACTTTAGAAATGTCGCCGCGCGTGATTAAAATGCCGATCCACACGGTGTGCCCGGAAGTGCCGAGGTGTGACTGTGGACATCTGTGACTAAGAACGATCGAATTGGTCAGTATGAATGCGTAATTGCATGCCGTTATATACAGCCACGCAGTCAGCCACAGCCATTACACCACCAGCTATCACCCGACTTTATCTCTTTATCTCTCGTCACAATTAACAAGACAAGGAAATGTTTTTCTTTTTTTCTTTTCTTTTTCTAACTGCAAGACAAATGACCACGTTGAATATTCACGCAGCTCAATAAGAGATCATTTGGGCAGCTAAGTCAGGCATTATCATAGCGACAACTGAAAAGACCTCAAATATTTGCTGAAGCTGCAGAGATGAAGGGTGTCAAAGGGCTGAAAGTGTTGCAGAAGACAATGGTTATGAGAGGAAATCTATTCCCAGACCTGCCAACATCAGTAAACGGTATTTAAAAAAAAAAGAGAGAGAAAAAGAAAGAAACCGTAAGTACTTCTTCCATGTAACTCTTTCACAAATCACTTGCCTTTTGTCACTAATAGAAACCGTGAAATGGTTCCACATGGCTGACATTTTCTCTGTTAATCTGCTGCTCGAACTGTTTAAACAAGTCTGAGCACAGGCTGATGCAGGAGCGCAAAGCAAACAGCGTCTTTAATATCTGGATTATTACTAGTAGCATTATTTGTAGAGAGTTACAGTACAGCTGAATCTTCTTTGAAAGATTTTTGTGTGTGTGTGTGTGTGTGTGTGTGTGTGTGTGGTTAGAATTTTCATCCTTTATAATCGATCCCGGTAACTTTAGTTAACAAGAGATGGCATAATACTGCTTTTTCTGTTTCAGTACTTATAGAGAAAAGGCTTGAGAATCTGCTTTTGAAACTAATAGCATCTGATATTGTTCTCTGTAAATAAAAATAATAATAAAAAAAAGCCTTAAAATGGTTTTACTCACTTATATACAGTACTGTGCAGAGGTGTTTTTTTAGTACAAACTTTATGACTTTTGTTCATCAGTATCCCTCAACTGAAATTAAAAGTTACAGATGCTGTATTTTTTTATTTTATTTGTATATTTGTTTTGCCAGAAAAGAAAGCAGCATATTATAAGTGACCACTTTTTAGACAAGAAAGAAGCTGCTGGGTGTTGCATGCCAAAAAGAAGCAGGTGCAATGGTCAAAGTCCTGAGAAGAACTGTGGCTGGTTCTGCAGGATGCTCAGTCAAACTTAGTAGCTGATTTCCTTATAAAACCGCTCAAATTGTACCCGAGACTGAAACGTCCTCGAATCATACATTTTTTCATACTAATTTCCCTAATTTTCCTTTTGATTCTGTTAAGCTGCTTTGCGACATTGACTATTGTTAAAACCGTTATATAAATAAAATTTAATGCAATTGAAAATGTCGTCGCAGCTAATACTGACTTTGTTTCATTAATTACTGTATAATGGGCTTATAACATTTATGTTGCTCTATAACATTTATCTGCAGAGTACATACTTTTGCACCGTACTGTATATACACACAAAAAAATGTATCACTTACAATGCATATAAAAGAGGCTTTGTAATATGCAATCTATATTTGCAATCAATGAGAAACCTAAAAATAATGGAGAATTTTGAAAATTAAATATTCAAGAAACTGAATGCTTAATTTCTTTGTTGAAAAAAAAAAAATCAAAAACCTTTTTAATTTCCAATTTTAAATGGGGGGAAAAACTGATTTGTCATTATTATTTATCATATTATAATATCACCAGTATACTAATCGCCGGCCTGATCATCTGCACGTTTCTCACTGGTTCATGCCTTAATGTAGATGTTTTTTTTAATGATCGAAAGATTACAAAAATAAAAATCTTTCCTCTAAAACTGCTCAGGTCCAGAGACTATACTGAAAATGAGAGCCAAACACTTGCCAAAAAATGAGAGCCAAAAAAGCCTGGAGAACTCTCCCTCAATACTACATAAAAAAATACAAGAAAGTCTGGTTATTTGGCAGAAAAATATGAAGAAAGGGGAGGCTTAAGACTTTTGCACAGTACTGTATATTAGTATAAAACTAATAAAATCATGCTAAGTTAAAAAATCTGAGACCGCATTAAATTGTTTTTCCCCTTTTTAAATCGGTAATTAATAGAAGCTTTTATGATTTTTAAATAATTTTAAACGAAGAAAGTGACAATTAAATTTATTGAATATTTAACATTCTGCTTTATTTTTATGTTCGTTTGAGCATGTTGGCTACTTGGTACAAAAGTTTACATTTTTCTCATGTCTAGTCTCATCTGTTGAAGCATGTGATCAGACGACACACTGGAGGATTTAATCTAAAACGGATCATAAGGTTTTACACAAACGTATAGAGTCGAGTGCACACCGTCATTAATCCAAAAACGGGCGTACCAAATTCTAGGAAAGTCTGAAATTCATGTAAATATTTCTCTTTTCACGCAAGTTGTCAAGTAGACTTTGTAATGTTGAAAATGTTGTACTAAAGGAGAAAAACAGAAGCCGTTTCAACAAGTGCCCTCAGCCTTTTCGACTCCACTGTGTGTAAACATTTCCAACAGTATATTTTTAGAAATTCAACAAGACAACATTTGATACATTTTTTTTCTGATATCTGATCCAAAAAAAAATTTGTTTTCTAGAATCAGCCTGATACCAGTTCTGTCTGTCAGATCAATGTAGCTATCTGTTGTTCAGCTTATACTTGTCTAACATTCGGCAAGCTGAACACCACTAATCAACCATAGCATTAAAACCACTGACAGGTGAACCAATGACAGGTGACGTCCGCTACAGCGGACCATCTAATCTACACACAACTTGGCACAGGTTTTTACACCGGATGCCCTCCCTGACGCAACCCTTCCATATCAAGCATTCGAGCTTGGGACCGGCTGGAGTTTGGGCACTGGGTGGGAATCGTACCTGCCCCTTCAACGTATCAATTATATAAATTAGTCAGCAAGCAAACAGTCAGTCTTCAAAGGTGATAACAGGAAAACAGGCAAGTGTAAGCATCTGAGCGACTTTAACAAGAGCCAGATTGTGATGTCAAGACAAGTGGATCTCCAAAACAGTGATTGGAACCTACAAAAAGTGGTCCAAGGAGGGACAACCTAGAGACTAGAGACAAGCGCCCAAGCGCATGGGAGCAAAGGCTGGCCTGTTTAGTCCAATCCGACAGAAGAGCTACTGCTGAAAATGGTAAAGGCTGACTATCATGATAAAGGAGACCGAACACAGTGTATCATCCTTGGACCTCTTTTACAGTGGGCACGCAAGCATCAGAACTGGACCATAGTGCAATAGAAGTCGGCTGCCGAATCATGCTTTCTATTATATCATGTGGATGGCCACCAGGTGCCTGCATGTCTCGTTCGTCAGGAAGAGATCGCACCACGAAAAAGGCAACCCGGCAGAGGCAGCGTGATGCTTTGGGGAACCTTGCGTCTTGCCATTCATGTGGATGTTACTTTGACACCTAAACTGACCCAAGTACAACCCTTAATGGAAAGGCTATTCCCTGATAGCAGTGGCCTCTTTCAGCAGGATAGTGCAGCCTGACACGCTGGTAAAATTGTTCTGGAACGGTTTGAGGAACATGACAAAGAGTTCAAAGAGTTGACCTGACCTCTGAACTTTCTTAGATCTCCATCAGATCGAGCGTCTGTGGGATGTGCTGGACCGACACATCCGATCCATGGAGGCTCCGCCTCACAACTTACAGGACATAAAGGATCTGTTACCGACCACTTAGTAGGTGATCTTGTTGAGTTCATATCTAAAGGGGTCCGAGTTGTTTTGGTGGCACAAGGAGACCTGTACAATATGTGGCAGGTGATTTTAGTGTTCTGGCCGATTGGTGTAAATCCATATATTTCCCAGAATGTGAGACTGGGGGACAGGGAGGGACAGTTTTAGCTACAAATGGCTGTCATTTCAGCTTTGTCTGTGAATTGGCTCTTCTGTCATCTGTATTGTCGAGGACACGGCGAACATTGGAGTGATATCTTGCTGGTACAATGCAGAGCTCCTACACAAAATGGTTGGCAGGTCTGCTTTCCTCATCTTTGCATCAGCAAACTGCTAAAACATCGTTTACGAAGGAGAGCTTTGTAATTCAACTCCCCAGCATAAATTCATCCACTCCCTGCTCTAACTCAACCTAATTTAGCGATCAGCTGATGATGAGTAATATCAGATAAACACGAGACAAAAAAAAAAAAAAAAAAGACACTGGAGACTGCACAATGCGTCTTCTCACAGGTTCTGTAGTGAAGTCAAACCTTGTTCAGAACTGAATGAAAGGGCAAATCCTTTTTTTTTTTCCTTTTTTTTTGTGATGAACAACTGTTCTGGTCTTTGCCTTGCATATAGACAATAATTTATTATCGTTGTGTTATATCTCATCTGGGACAAGTTCGATATATGTGTTACAAATGTGTTTAAAGTATCAGCAGTTTAAAGCACTTTGGGTAAGAACCTTTATCTCGCGAGCTCAAAGTTCACAAAATCCACATTCCTTCTAAGCTGTGATTTTATTTTTAAATTTTTTGTGATGTAGTTTTATATGACGTAGCGCTGCCTTAAAAGTACTGTGTGTGGTTGTCTGTAAAAAAAAATAATAAAATAAAAAAAAAGTCCAATAAAAATCCATTTATGGTGTTTTAAAAGTTTGTTTGAGTATGGATTTCGGGTATCGATCGCAAAGAGAAATCAGGAAGAAGTAGTGGTGCGTTGCGCATGGTTTGAAACCGACCTCGCCTACGGTTTATCACCCTCATGCACACAAACATTAAATATCATAATCTCTCTCCGCGCGTCCATATACTGTACACGTACACCCAGGTAGGCAGCTGGAAGGGTTCACAGCTCCCATCTGTTCTGAGAGGCTGTGAACCACTGACGTTTTATCTCGCTGCCTAAAATTAACACCACTATTTATAGAGAGAAGAAAGAAAGAGAGAGAGAGAACGACAGAAACAGAGAGACAGAATAGGATTGAATCAGAGAGGATGAAAAAAAAAAAAAACTATTGCGTGAATGGATGGATACGGCTAGACCGCGAACAAGAGGAGGACGCAGGGTTAATGCAAAAACATCTCATCTTTCTCCCTCTCTCCATTTCTGAGTGGGAGAAGAGAATTAATTGCTACCATTAACGTCATGCAGAGGAAATGGAGAGAAAGAGGCAGAAGGCACACGGGACAAAATAATGGTTTTAGGTAGCGCTTGGTTATTTTCACTGCAAAACACATGTAGAGGGATGGAACTACTCTAATGTTCAGTATCTCTGTGCGTGCGTGTGTGTGTTTGGGTATCAGCACCTGACAAGCGTTTTTGTGTGAGAGTGTGTGTGTGTGTATGTGCCCGAGAGAGATAATTAATGGCCTGAGCTCGAAGCTTCCTCTCTCCGGCTCAGCATGTGCAGCTTTTTACATTAGAGAGAGCAGAGGTAAAGAGGAGAGGGGGATTTAAAAAGAAAAAAAAAATGATCAAGGGAGTGACAGAGGGAGAACGTTTATTCCTTTATCGTCTTCATACACCCTCGTTACTGAACAACTCAAAACACTCGGGGAAAGAAAACAAATAGTGATTTAAAACATTTACAAGCATACATTTATTTATGCACAGTCTCTTCGTTCTCTCTCAAAACACACACACACTCACAAAGTCTTTAATCCGAGTCTTGTATCTGTAAAGTCTGTGATTATATGATGCCTGGACAGCAGTGTCGTGAAAAAGCTGCAATCTGCTCACTAGTTCTTCTGCCAACATTAATCCAAAGTGTGTCGAAGTGTCCCTGTTTTGTCTCGGATTTGCTCGACAAGTCAGCGATCTGCACCTTCGCGTGACCTTTCATGCCTCTTCGGTCTCAGTTCGACTTCGACCAGATCTTCCCGCTCCCGCGAAGCCTGCGGCACAGACGCAAAGATCCCGATTAACCAGATGATTTCGGTAAGGCGACCGAAAAAACCCAAATGTTTCACGAGCAGGACACTTAGCATCTTGTTAAGATTTGATTAGAACTGTGGGACGTCAGCGATGCTCCGTAATAACACTTAACTAGAGGAAAATTGGAGCACAGCAAACACACTTAATACTAATGAAACTAATGGCTGTAGACAGTGCAGGAGCAGACACACTCCAGCGCTCGCTATACGAGTCACAAATGCTTTATTATGATAGCTATCAGAACAAACACACACACACCTGCTGTAAATCACCGATGCTGCAAGTGCACTTGCAAATATTGCTGTTTAACATTTACTTCTAATTACATTTAAACGTCTGGTTTGGATCCACCGTCACGGTCCAGGGTCCCAGCTTACAGATAGAACCCCCCCCCTCCCCCCCCCCCCCCCCATTTAATAAACTCATTTCTCAAACTGCATCACGCTTGTATAACACCAGCAATAAACATACCTGAGTAAGTGTACTGTATTGCTATATTTAAAGCGAACCTATTATGCAAATTCACTTTTAAGTTATTATTAGACATTCAGATGAGTCAGTGCGAACAAAAACACATGAGGAGGGGGGGAGAGGGGGAATCCTCCTTTTTGTCCATTTTTAGGGTTTGTCTAGGGTTTATTAAACAAGCCAATTTGATTTTTCCCCTGTTGTGACCTCATAGAAGTAGAGCCCCTCTCGAAGCTTTCTGCTCAGCTCTGATGTTCTCTGGAGGGCGTGGCTCAGGAGTAGCTCTTACACTGAAACAGGACAGCTGGAGGAGGGACTCGGAAAAAGTTTGCATTGTATTTTAGCTTGTTAACTTGTTAAAGAAATGGTCAAATATGGGACCTTTAAGTATTATTTAGGTTGAGATTTATACTTCTCTCCATATAGTGTTATTTAGGTGGCTTAGCGGTTAGCCCTGTAGCCTCGCACCTCTAGGATAGGGGTTCGATTACTGCCTAGTTGTTGTGCATGGAGTTTGTATGTTCTCCTCGTGCTTGGTGGGTTTCGTCCGGGTACTCCGGTTTCCTCCCACAGTCCAAACACATACAGATTAGGCCAACTGGCGTTCCCAAATTGGCCGTAGGATGTGTGTGTGTGTGTGTGTGTGTGTGTGTGTGCGCGCACGCACCCTGTAATGAATTGGCACCCTGTTCAGGACTCCAGGCTGCCCGTCGGCCCTGTACGGGGTTAAGCGGTAAGACGATTTGTTTTATTCAGACCGTCAATGTTCTTTTTAAAAATCCTCTAAAGGATTAATTTTGTATATAATTTTGAATCCTAGGTCTAAAGGTCTAATTTTCTCTAATTCAAGCCACCGCCTCGATTATCAATCAACCAGGCTCAGTTTAACATGTAATCATCTTAATTTAGCATCCAATCAGGTTAATCAATATAAAAATAGAAATCCTATGAAGAATGATTTAACAGTCCGATACAATACTATTGCTATAACAATTACATAGGTCCTCAAAAATATCCATCCTCCAAATGCACCATTCCAATGCCGTTATGAATGAGCTACTGCTTGGTCATGCCCTTTTTATGAGGAAATCTACTTGGCTTGTTTAGACCACAGCAATACAAAAAGTAAGGAATCCCCGCCCCCCTTCACACCCGACACTCATCTGAATGTCTAAAAATGACTAAAAGGTCAATTTTGCATTAAAGTTCCCTTTTAAAAACAACTGCGCAGTACTTTTTCCCCACATCCATCTACAACTTCCAAGTGCATCGCTTACCCTTTGACCTTTGAACTCTTTTTCCCTGGTTGCCGTGATTCCTGAGAAGAGGCAGGGTCTCTCGCCTCAGCCGGTTGGTCTGCGTCTTGATTGGACGCCGCTCCACCAGGGGCGGGGCCAGAAGATGGTGAAGCAGAGCTGGCCTTCAGGGTTTTCTGTAGGTTTGACACCTAATAAATAATAAAAACAAAGAAAAAGCAGGTAAGGGCTGGAGGTTCTGCGTTTTAAAACATCCTCAGTATATTAAATAGACTAAATGTCCGGAGTCTTTGAAGAGGTTTGTTACAAATCCCTTTAATTTCATTTTATTGATTTTTTTTTTTTTAATTCGCTGCCTCCAGGGAATAAGCGCATTATACAATAAAGGAGTGCCGGTGTTTATGGGGGTTTAATCACAAACACGGACGGTTTAGGATGTCTAAGTCAGCTGGGTACGAAGCAGGTCTACCGTGCATCCTGGAAGCAATTCAGAGACAATCCAGACGGCTTTAACAGACTTGCGATGAGAAAATTTGTTCAATGACTGTGCATCTGAAGATCAAATTACGTTTAAGGAACAAATTTGATTGCTGCAAAGAATATGCACAGTAGGCTGTTTTTTACATTACAACCATTTAAAAAAACAAAACAAAAAAAAAAAAAACACCCCATCCACTACAGCAAATCTGTTCAGAACGTTAATAACGTTACACACAAATCAACCGTCTCTAACCAGGGAAAAGCGGGTACTGAAAATTTCCTCTCTTTCATGTTTTAGCTTTCCTTTGGGGTAAACTGTACCCACTGATATAGTGCTGATGGAAACATCAAGTGTGCTTCCATCGTAGTATATTGCTATACCTTCTTGAAAAAGTGAGACTTTCTCAGCTCAAGGGAGCGCACTTCTTGCTATTCCTGCGCACCCGTATTTGATATTCGACACTTTCATCACCTACTTTTGTGTGATTTGACATTTTTCATATAAAAATCGCCCGCATCGAAAACACAGCTAGAAATCATAAAACTACTAAAGATTACTCCCGACCGTGAAGAGTTATGATGTGAGGCTGAGCTGCTGGATGAAAACAAGCTGTCCTGTAATGCGTTAGCGAAGTTTTTATTTATATATATAGTCGTATACTACACCGGAGAAGATAAGGTACAGAAAATAAAATCCGTGCAGCCTTTAGAATCCATGCAGCTACATTTCAATATGGCATGTAATTATCTTCTGAGGAAAACACGAGTCGGTCAGACGGTCGAAAGGAAACAGCTAAATTAAACGCGCCGGGAGAAACGCTGACAGTTTGACTGCATTGGAGCTCCTTGAGGAATTTTCCATATGGACTGTTCTGCAAATCCCTTGATTACTTAAATGTAGAATTCGAGACTTCTATTAAAAGCAAGCACAACAAATCTCATTCTCGCAGTGTCACACTTTTTTTTTTTTTTTTTAACCTAAATAAATAAAGTATGACGTGCTGCTTCAACGTCTGCATGTACAACTAAAACTCATGGGTATGTTTAATAACACCACTCTCACAGTCGGGTCGATCCAAAACAAATCCGATTCATCGCACACGTACTGACCTCGGTCTCCACTTGCATTTTAACCTTGAGTTGGCTCTCCCTGTACTGATTAGCTCTGGAGACTTGCTCCTCAATTCCACACAACACCGCCTCACATCCTGCACACCTGAAAGAGACCACACACAGACACGGCATCAAAGCAGTTTTCATGAAAAGCTCTCTCTCGCTCTCTCTCTCTCTCTCACACACACATACACACACAGTTTCCAGACAAAGTTCAGGCCTCCATACAGAGTCGCACATAAAACACGCACTCACCACTCCTGTAGCGTGTTAGCGATGTTCGGCAGCTCGTTAGGACCGAGGTCACGGCCCACGCTGAAGTCCACCTCCACCTGCTGGTTGCGCTGGTCCAGTTTGCCGTGGATGATGTCGCAGTAGACGGCTTCGATGAGCAAGTCCTCCAGCTCACGTACGTTCTTCAGCTCTAACTGCTGGAGCAGCAGCGAGTAGGGCAGACACTGGAGCAAAGAGATGTCTGGTTTTGAGTACACTCAGAAATATAGATAGAGTTTTTGTACAGTACAACGTAATAAGTAACCCTGGTATCCATATGCACAGGATCATGGGGCTTGGAAGTCGACAAAAGTGTTTGAACGTGAAGTGGGAATTGTTTCTGTGGTGGATTTACTTTTGAATGCTTTTAAAACTCAAAAAATTATTTTAAGGTGGGATGCTAAATAATAAAAACAATAATAATAATAATAATAATAATAATAATCTCAAAAGTTAATCAGGTCAGAGATGCCTCCAGCCTTTCCCAAAGTAAAACACAAATCACAAATTACCTGCCATGAAGGACTATAAGACGACTGCATCACAACATATTCATTAAACAAGATCTACAGAAAGAAAAATTGAACAGCTATCCGTTATGTTGTTCATTTCTGAATGTGCTCTTTTGTACCTTTGCAGATGTGACGGATTCTTTTAGGTCTGTCTGGATGCACAAATCTGATGTTTCTATTAGAACAGATTGTATTAATTATAAGTCACTTCCGTAAGTGGCCCTAGATCGGATATATGTCCGATTTGCGGTCATGCGCCTTGAATGAGATGGGGCAGATCTTTGATTCTGCGCTTACATAAGGCTCTTTTGTCATCCGTCAGCACCAGCAGCGCAGGGATTTCATGGCAGTGCAAGCAATAGCTGGTGAAACAGCTAAAGCGAGGCGTCTGGCTTTCTTTCTTCCTTCCTCTGGACTTCAACAGATACAGCCGACTAACTGCCTGCCATCATCCAGAGTTCGAAATTAATGAATTCACGCACAGTGAATGCTGTTCAAATATGACATGCTTGAACCCAGATGGTGTGAGCAAAGAAGTAGCGATGTGCGCATGCGTACTGGTTTCAGGGTCAGATAAAAGTCACTTGTGATTATGAATGTTAACTGTCATGACATGCAAAACCGATCTGACCAAAAATAAATAAATCTGAATTCAGCAATGTGGCGTGTAATATGAATGTACCCTTGGTTACACTGAGTATACGCTCACTGATGTGTGTGTGTGTGTGTGTGTGTGTGTGTGTGTGTGTGTGTGTGTGTGTGTGTGTGTGTGTGTGAGAAATTCCCAGAAGATCAGCAGTTTCTGAAAGCCCATCTGGTACCATAAACCCATGCCGTGGTTAAAGTCACGGAGATCACACACACTTCATCCTAATGTTTAATGTGAACATTAACTGAAGCTCTTGACCAGTATCTGCAGGAGTTTTCATACATTATGCTGCTGCCACATGATTGGCTGATTGTATAACTGCATAAATGAGCAATGAGTTCCTAATAATGTGGATGGTGAGTGTATAACCTCACTGGAGAAAATGCTATATTTTTGAGATGTATATATTTTTTTAAAGATTTGCATTCAGGTATGTTTATTTTTTTATAAAACCATAACCTGTTATCTTAAATGATTCATAATGAATCATGAAAATGAAAAAATTTAAAATAAAAAAAAAAAAGCCTGCGACCTACTTTACTTAACGTGAAACGAATGGTGGGGGCCAAAAGTCTGAGCTCACTAGTGGAAACGCTTCTATTTTGCATTATTTACAAGGAATTTGAAAATTTATCTTCAATATTTTACAAGTTCCCTTTTTCCCTTTATGACATTCTGCACTCAGGTTTTGCAGGTTTGAGTTAATCCTGATGATTCACGTGAGAACAAAGTCATGGGAGTGTCGTTTGCACACGGAAGAGATAAAGCTCAAGAAATATTGGACCTTTTTTTGTGTTTTGTGTTGCTGCAAAAATAACTGACCAACAAACTACACAGAAGACGGAATACTGAACGTTTGAGTTTTTAAGCATTTCCTTTACTTCATTTTAGTTCTTACTTTGAAACACAATTTCAGTACTCTCAGACTTTTGCTCCACACTGTATACAAAATAAATATAGGAAATTCACATCCAGAGACTTTTCTCAGTTTCTGAGCACCGCACTTGCATTTATCTGTGTATGACATTTCTGATATGCAATTCACTGCAAGAACTGAACTGGGGAGAAGACTGAATTTCTTTTAACGTCTGGTTCACGTCTTCTTTATAACATCTCAGGGGGGGTTTTCCCTTGACGGTGTGGCATGTGGTGTACTCATCAGGTGTCTAAATCCCCCGTGTAACAGATCTAGATCTCTGTAACAGCGTCTCTTGTTGAGCAGAAATAAAAAATATTTCTACGGAATAAATATTTCAACTGAAAGGTACCTTCAGGTTGGAGGCCAGACTGATGATTGACAGGTGACGAAGCTTGTTCTTCTGGGAAGGTGTTAACTCTGGTAGCAAGGCCGCCTTTTCTGAGAGGCAGAAGGACAGAAGCTTAACATTTAACCTAAATCGAGTATGCAGTCATTCATTTTTCAGTACTTATTATTCTGTGTAGGGTCATGGGGAGGTCAGGAGCCCCTGCCAGGGAACTTAGGGGACACCCTGGATGAGATGCCGACCAATGGCACGGCACATGTGCACATACACAAAAAACTTCTACAGTCAATTTGGAAACCCACAAAGCAACATTCATGCTCACAGACCTCAGGCAAGTTTCAACCCTGGAGGTGCGAGGTGACCACTAAGCCATTATGCCTCCAGAAACCCCCCCCCGACTACACAGTTCTTTCATATTCTGAGCAATAGTGAGCTGGCGAGACTAGTGTGGGACTCTTTCCAGAGTCTGACAGAGCAGAACAGACAAAGTCAAAACTTTTTATAAAAAGAAGGAAAAAAAAACTGCTTACCTTTGTAGTCCGAATAGGTTCCATAAGCAAAGAGATTGAGGAGCTGATAGACGGGAGCATGAGGACCTGTCTCCAGCTGGCACAGGAGAGAGGGAGGGAAAAAAGAAAGCGATAAGAAGGTCTAGAGGAAATGAGAAAGACGATGTATGCTGTATCGTGACCGCACTTAAAAAAAAAAAACGGTTCTGGGGAAGTGATAGACACCACCTCTGATTTGCACGCTCCATGAAATGAGCACCAAAAAAAAAAAAAAGTAATTCATCCAGTGAGCTGTTTTAGTTTTTTTTTTTGGAGCCATTATAGCTGAAGTGAGGTGACAAAATATATCACATCACAATCCTCAAAGGCATTTCTATGACACAAGATTTCTATGTGTCATGATGCTGCTCATAAATTGTTAAAAAAAAAAAAAAAAAAAAAAAAAGAGTGAGAGAGTCCATTGATAACTTTTCTATTCAAAAATCTAACAATTTTATGGATAGAAAAAAAAGGAGAAAAACTTTAAAGACCATTTTACAAACCTTTTACTACATCAGCTGCGTCTAGTAATTTGTACCAAGCAGCTATATTCCAAAAGTATTAAAAACTACTAAAGGTATCAAATATGCATTGTAGCGTTTTGTGCTGTTGATTGTTTAAATGTCATATGTCTCGTCCAAAGCAATTATCTTTTCTTTCCTGCCATTCTTCGCTTCAGTCCTGTAAGTGGAAGTATTTCACCAAACTCTCAAAGTCAAAAGAAGCAGCAGCATACTCTCACAAAATGTGAGTCTTAAAACATTATCCACTGAATCGCCCTACAAAAGACTGATTAAACGGCATAATCAAATGAAATCACACTGCTGTAGACTGCACCGACATATAGTAATAGTATAGTAGTGAATGTAATGAAAGCAGATCCGATACAAAACAGTACAAAGTGTACAATGAACTTGACGGTGCTACCTCTCGAACATTTGGCAGCTCCAAGATGTCTGAGAAAACATAAAGCCCCGGAGTCTCCAGCAGAGAGCTGATGGCTTGAGCCAAGGCTGAACCTGATAAAGACAGCAACTGATCCACCTCCATCTGAAACAGAGATATGCTGGTGTTACACACTGTTTTACACCTCTTAGTACTTGGGTGTAAAGAGTAAAAACTAACTTTATTTCTAAATAATCCCCTGCTACAACGAAAGTTCTCTCAGTACGCTGGAGCCATGATATGACTGCCTGATTTACGTCTGAAATGCTGGCCTCCCAGGAACTCCAGTATCAGCCCAAACATGTGTAAATGGCTGGGATCGAGGGCAGGATTGTACGGTGCACGTGGCAATAACTCTATATGTTCCTATAACATGCAAGTGGTGTTGGTGAATGATTGTGTGTACAGTTCCCACAAACATACGCAGCTCTTCCACAAGTTGGCGACTTCCACAAGTTTTCAGTTGATTTTCAAGGACCAGGCGTTCCACTCGCCGAATGTTCACAGAAACGTCTGCTGCTACTTCGGCTGGGATCATCATTCAAGGCTGCTCGCCCATCTTTAAAATGATTGCACTATTTAAATGTTTTACTGCAAATAAAAGTCTCATCACTGTACTGTGCTTGAAGTCTTCTATAAATGTCAATCAAATTTCACGCATTTATTTCACAAAAAATTTCATCATGTCCCAGTTTGTCTTGAACACCATTTGTGTATATAGGATTATATGGAAACATTTTGAACAATCCCAAAACTTTAGTGCCATTGTGACCAAAGAGTCAGCCATAAATCAGCATAGACCGCCGGCTCTGATTTGGTCCGAGACAGGAAAATCTGGCTAAATATTTTACAATTGACTTTGCTGGCCAAACCATTTGAAATACTGGTTTTAGTTGTTAGCAATTGTCCTTATATAAAATACCAAAATCAATTCATTAGGTAATTATCAAGGGCTCTAGAAAGTGATAAGACCTGCACCTAGTGCAGCTTTGCTGTAAAAAAAAAAAAAAAAAACCCTGCATTATTTCACATTTACGGAAGAAGCCTCATGGTTCAGTGCTTTAGAACAGTCAGTACTATTTCTGATAAAAATACAAGCTGTGAGTTTCTGTCTTATTAACTTCAAGTGTAGAAAGAAAAAAGGCAACAAAGGCAGTTAAGAGAGATGACTAATTATAATCAACCAATAATTTAAGTGGTAACAGGAACAAGCCTGCTTGCAAACCATGCTTTTTTGAATAGTCCACAACCTTCAAGAAAGCTATAAATGTTTAAAAAGCATTGCATGCTATTTATTAAAATGAGGGTGAGTCATAAATTATCCGCACTATGGCTGTTAAATTTACTTTAATCTTTTAGGAAAGACAAACACAATTTTTAAAACATACTCTCCGTGCTGTTCGTATTCCCTTATTTAAAAAAAATGTTCTAGGACGTGCTGCGA
This sequence comes from Clarias macrocephalus, assembly GCA_011419295.1. Lineage (NCBI taxonomy): Eukaryota > Metazoa > Chordata > Actinopteri > Siluriformes > Clariidae > Clarias > Clarias macrocephalus. The sequence continues at coordinate 105,911 of JAAGKR010001742.1, forward strand.
GCCACGAGTGCACCACTGTCTTCACAACTTCATCAGAAGTGAATCTTTGTCCTCATATAGCTGTTTCAGAAACCAAGGAGGAACAGATCAGGATGAGAAGAAGGATGCTTTAACACCTCAAAACACAGTGCCGACAGTGTGGGCAAAAGTGTTATTTGCAGTACGGATGTACTCATGCAAGATCACAACGACCCTTGGATAGCAGTCCTCTGCGTTTAATCTGAAGTTTAGTCTTCAGCTCTTCAATAAGCATCTTACTGTAACCAGCACTGTTAATTGTTGAACATGATAACGTACAGTACAGACCAAAAGTTTGGACACACCTTCTCGTTCAAAGAGGTTGAATTTGTATTATGGCAAGAAAAAAGCAGCTAAGTAAAGAAAAACGAGTGGCCATCATTACTTTAAGAAATGAAGGTCAGTCAGTCCGAAAAAGTGGGAAAACTTTGAAAGTGTCCCCAAGTGCAGTCACAAAAACCATCAAGCGCTACAAAGAAACTGGCTCACATGCGGACCGCCCCAGGAAAGGAAGACCGAGAGTCGCCTCTGCTGCGGAGGATAAGTTCATCCGAGTCACCAGCCTCAGAAATCGCAGGTTAACAGCAGCTCAAATCAGAGAGCAGGTCAATGGCACACAGAGTTCTAGCAGCGGACACGTCTATAGAACAACTGTTAAGAGGAGACTGTGTGAATCAGGCCTTCATGGTAGAATATCTGCTAGGAAACCACTGCTAAGGACAGGCAAAAAGCAGAAGAGACTTGTTTGGGCTAAAGAACACAATAAAGAACAAAATAAAGAAAACTCTTTGAATGAGAGGGTGTGTCCAAACTTTTGGTCTGTACTGTATATACCCGATATACTGGCCATTGAGAATCCCAGAAATCTGTAACCATCAATTTCATTGAAATTTTTCTCGGTCGGCGACAGGATGTTTCCATTCCATACTCTGCCATTTACTCTCAGGTTCGTACTAATGAATCGATCACCAGTAATGAGTCTCTTTAAGAACATTTTACCTTCCTTAAGAGTATCGAAAGTTCACATTTTGTGCTCAAATATCCCTGCGCTTCTGTTTACAGTCTTCTGTAAGTTGTTTCTGCACCAGGTACACCCTCAGGCCACAAAAAAACTCGCTGCTCTTCTATTGTGCAAATCACAAGCGGGTATCCATTTGTGCTGGGACCGCAGTTACAAATGGACTGATGCAACACCTTCGCACCTGAGGAGACTGCAGGCTGTTAAGGAAAAATCCCTGATAAGACATAGAAGTTTTAATGTAATAAATAAGTGAGGATCATTTTTGCCTCACCCTCTCAAAGGCAAATGGAATAAGTGTAGCATAAGTGGAATAAAAACAAGTCAAGACATTAACTTTGAGGGAAATGTGCTGAGTCATCAGAGCACCCTGGTGTTGATTAGTTTTCCTGAAAGAGCAGACATATAAGCAAGTGTAATGTGTGTGTGTGTGTGTTTTGTTTAGTAGCAGAATGACTTGCAGATCTGCACACTAGACCGAGTAGCGTGTAACATGTAGAGTGCGCGTGTTAGCTTCTTACAACTAAAAGCATTATAAATACACTGAAATAAATAGTCTTTTATACATTTTATACAAGGAGTGTTAATAATTCCGGACTGTTATGTTTCAGTGAGTAGGCGCGCTAGCTTGCTCATTAGCCTAGCCAGGCAGCATGGAAGCCTTCGAAGCCGGACTTCAACAAATACTCCGCACTATTTAATGCGCTTTTAAAGTCAATTTGCTCAACACGCTATCCGTCCCCGTTTGTTCATATTGAAGAGAAAATGAAATAAATGCGCTTACCGTTATAATAGTATCAAGTAAGGTAAGATCACGTCTTTCCTCTTGCAGGCTCCGTGACACTTCCGCTAGCTTAGGGCGACAACAAACCAACGTCTTCTGTGATTGGACAAGCAAGAGGAAGCGGTGGACAAGCAGCATCGTGAACCAATCAGATCACTGGAAAAATAAGCACGCAACAAAGGTGGGAGGGGCGCGGCCATGGAAACCCAGGCTGAAGCCTAAATATTAACTCGCCTGTCTCTAAGGCAGTACACTACATACTGTAGGCAGGGTGCTGTATAAGGATTTCTAGACAATAATCACAAAGACAGTCTCTAAAAAGAAGCCGCCTGAAACTAAATAACAAATGAAAAGTTATAAAGTATTCCAATATGTGATATAAACAATGGGAAAACTATTCGTTTTGTTAATCTAAGTGACTCATCATCTATATCATGTTATCCTGTATACAGGGTCACGGAGGGCCTGGGTCCTATTCTGGGAGACTTAGGGCACAAACATGCACACTACTGGCAATTTGGGAATGCCAATAAGCCTAATCTGCATGTCTTTGGACTGTGGGAGGAAACTGGAGTACCCCGGTGGAAACCCATCAAGAACGTGGAGGAATCAAACCCGAACCCTGGAGGTGCAAGGCGACAATGCCACCATTAATCCACCATGCTTGCGCAGCTTTGCATCGGTGACTGAGTGGAAGGTTTCTTGTCAGCCATCTGGAAGAACCAGGTTCAATTTCCACCCAAACCCCAGCCACTGGATCCAGCACCGGTCCCAAGCCCATATAAAATAGGAGGGTTATGTTAGGGAACAAAACCTGCGCCTAGTTGTTTTGCGGACCGGATGGTTCGCTGTAGTGACCCCTCATCAGGTGCAGCTGAAAGACCACCACTGTATCTATCGAGCACCTGCACTTCAATTCTGTCTTTCATAAGAAATAATTTTTTAAAAAGTTGTTTAAATAGAGTTTAAATCTTTAAACTCTAACACTTAAACACTTTCACTCCTATACTTTGTATGCATGGTCAGTTCCAAGACTGATAACATTTACACATATGCATGTAAAATTTAAGGTAAAATACATTTTAAACATGACTAAAGTGTCAGTCATATCAGATACAGTGTAAACACTAATTAATAAAACCTGCAGCATCAAGCACTTGCAAAACATCATTTTTATTCATCTTAGTTCTACTCTAATTACACGTTACCTTGAAATATAATCATTAAAATACTTCTCAAAATAGCTTATAAATAATATTTTGCATTAATGCATGAATCCTTTTAAACACCCTTTTCCACTTGTTATTCATTATATGTTATGAAAATCTTACATCCCACCACTTTGACTCAACCCTGTCACGCAAGCCTGCTGAAGATCAGGGGATGAAGAAACATTCCTTCATTTTTTTTTTTCCTTTTTTGATACTGGCCAGTGTGTTGACTTAAAAAGAAAATCATTAATTTTAAAAATAATTTTATAGTGGCATGGTGGTTGGCACTGTGGGCTCGCACTTTTAGGGTCTCATGCTCAAAGTCTCCTGGGATAGGCTCCAGATAGGCTCTATCGACAGTGGATAAAGGATAAGCGGTATACAACATGACTGAATGAAAATCAATGTAAATAAATCAATAGAAAGTGTTTCAAGTATTCATGCAACTACCATGGATGATAATCTACCAGTGTATTGCTCGGAGAGTCACAGCCATGCTGATATTCAGCACAACAGCACAAGCTTGTGTGGGATATTGCTTTTATACAACAGTTCCACAAACACTGATTATTATCAACAGATTATGATTTCTTTGTTCAATTTAACCAGTTATTTTGCTCCACATATCCTTTCATGACTGAAATCCACAGCCTAATTTGTTACAACTCTTCTCTTTTAATGAGACAGAATTTATAGAGATTTCTTGGTCATTTTCTTGCTCAACATCCATCCATCCTGTGGACATATATACTGTAGAGGCACACCAATAGCTAGCTGAATTATTCGTTTTTTTATTGTAGCTGCATCGTATGTGGACATTTATTTTACTGCTTTCTGTATTTTTTGTTTCGTTTGTATTTCACAAAGGAAACTTTAAGTACATCTTGTACATTAGTACAAGGAGGATAAAAATGTTCTTTATTCATATTTACAATTATGTTCCTTATAAATCTTTATTCATGTGAAATCCTAACTGTTTTTTTTTTTATTATTTTATTTTATGCATTGAAGTTTGTAAAAAAAATAATAAATCTGGAATTATAATGACATAGTAAAAAAGGCACAAAACCCAATCAAATAAAGCAAAACAAAATCAACAAAAATCCTCACATGCTGCAAACGGGATTCACATTTACAGAAGTCAACAGATGTCTTCATTTAGTGACTTACAGAAATGTCTCTATTATTACTATTATTGTACAAAGCAAGAACAGAAATGAAAGCTAGCTCCAAATCAAATACTGATGCACATGAACACAGACCCCCCCCCCCCCACACCCCACACACACCCCATTCCTAATCACAGACCTCAACATTATTCCCAAAGGCCTAGCCATCAGAATGGAAACAGTCAGCCTGATGCTAATATGCCAAAATCAAACAGGCTTCATAAAAAATACAAATGCTTCAGATGACATCTGAGTTGTATTTCATTAATCTCAGTCTCTCACTCATTCATTCTCTATGCTGCTTTTCCTGCATCGGGTGGTAGGGTGCATCTCATGGAATTCAGGGCAGTACAGTATTTGTGGTACACCCTGGACAGGGTGCCAATTCATTGCAGGGCACACACACACACACACACACACACACACACACACACACACACACATGCAAATTCCACACACATACTGTAGACCCGAGGCAGGAATCAAACCATGGAGCTGCGAGGCCGCCGGGCCACCATTTGATCAACCTATTACAAAAAACCCTTAATCCTCAATTACCATTAGATGCAGAACAGCACCGACTAAAGTAAATGGAATATTTCTACGAGGGGCATTCAGGTCAAATCGGAACTTTTGATGAAATTTCTAGTGAATGAAGGCGTAAAACTGATTGACTTTTACAGAAGACTTCAAGCACAGTACGGTGATGAGATTCTTAGCCGCAGTAAAACATTTGAATGGTGCAAACGCTGTAAAGAAGGCCATAAGTCTGTGAATGATGATCCTGTCCGGGCTGACTCGGAGCACGCTGCAGTCATTCCCGCATCTGTCTGTGAACTGTATACACAATCATTCGCAATCACCACTTGCACATTACAGGGACTCGGCTGGGAGTTACAGTATTGCAACATCATTCGTACAGTCCTGACCTCGCTCCAAGTCATTTCTACATGTTTGGGCCATTAAAGGAGTTCCTGGGAGGCCAGCGCTTCAGACGTTAAGTCCGATCATGGCTCTGGCGTACGGAGAAAACTTTCTGCCTTGATGGTGTCCAAGCACTAGTGAAACACTGGGATAAGTGCATTAGTGTTATATAGAGAAATAAAGGGATTGTCATTCTGCATAGTCAATATTCCTGACTTGAACTCGTTCTCTGCTCAGGTTTGGCTTTAGAGAATCGTTCAGCAATTAGATAAAGAAAGATACAAATTCTCAACATAAAATGAATCTTTTTGTAGATTGCATTTAAAGCACCCCTTATAATTAATTACAGGGCATATGAATATATTCTTTATGGTTCTAGATCACACAATAAACTGGAATAAATCCTATTGCCACTCACTGACGATGCTCGGTTCCTCCCTCCGACTGCACACTTGTAACATTAAATATTTAGCCATCGATCTTTCTCCCAGGCTATCAGAGCTTTTTAACCTCAATTATACCTTTCTGTTAAAGAAGATGATTTTAAACATTGGACCAGCCTCCCGACTCAAATTAATTATCTGTTTTCAATGCTTCCCATAACACCCACAGACAAACGGTTTAAATCACTTGACTCATTAACTTCACACTTCGACTGGAAAAACAATAAACATAAATCACCCTTGATTTGCTATAAAAGTTGCATTGAAAATATCACATTTCCATACCAGTCTTTTTAAGCGGTCTAGAAGTGCCAAACTTTTAATTTTACAATATCCCAATTTTTAGCAAATCAACTCCAATATTTAGTCGAAATGACTCCAGAAGGAGTGTACAATAAATCAACACAAATTTAGACTAAAATCAATGCGTCACGGGTCTGTGTGCATGGAGCTTTTATGTTCTTCCCATGCTTGGTGGGTTTCCTTCAAGTACACTGGTTTCCTCCCACACATTTGGCGTTCCCAAATTGCCGTAATGAGCATGTGAGCGTATGTTTGTGCCCTGGATGGATGGACGCCTCATGCCCTACGTCTCCTGGGATACTGTAGGTTCTCTCCTGAAATTTTCAGGACTGTCCATCACCTTCATGGTTTATTCTTTTCACCTTTTGCGTACCAGGAAGAATTTAAAGCTACTTTCATCCATTAATTACACTAACTGTCAGTCTCTAACTCTGGGGCACCAGCTTCATCAGGTGGGAAAAGAGAGCACGTGTTGGTGGAAATATACTTTTATATAATGTTTTCTACAAAATAATTGTTAAAATTATTATAAACATATCTTCTATATAATATATTTATATATAAAAAATAGCTGGTTAAATAAACCAAAACAATCATAATCTATTGACAAGAAATTGTGTTTATGGAACTGTTCACACTCGAGGTCATGCTGTTGTACTGAATATCAGCACGGCTATGATATCCTGCACCCCCATGTCTACAACCCCATCACAGCTATGCTGATATTCACTACAGCACTCTCTCACTCTGTCACTCTCTCACTCGTGTGATTTTGATTCAATTTAAATGGATAACTAAAATCACAATATCTAAACCATATACTGTACATCCATATGAAATACAAACATGGCCTTCTCCTCTAATCCAACTTCTGTAACAATATCTTTTCTCTAACCAGCATTACAAATGTACAACTCACACGGTACATAATCATTCACAGGACTTAGATCACTCAAGGTGAAATGTTTAAAATGGACTCAGTTGTCAAAGAGACCTTTTTAAAATGGCCCTTAGGTACATCACTGAGGATCACCGCCATTTGGGCTTGTCAACAGGTTCACTCCCTCTGGATAGCGGTGGCACAAGGACTCTCCGTTATCGTTATTAAGGACACAGCTTTCACAGACAAAAGGCAGTCAGTAGAACATGCACACGGAGGCCTACACACATAGAGACAGTTTGGTTTGCTATTTATTTATGTGTCTGTTTCACTTATTCATGACAATATAGGCATTATTGAAGTAATTCATGTCTAAATATTGTTATTCAAAATGATTATAATCGTTCCTTTTTATTTTACATCCTACCTGTCATCCGCTACTACTATTGCCTGTCCTTCATCTTATACAGCTCTGGAAAGAAAGAACGAAAACTGCAAATCACTACACGTATGGCCACCACTCTATCCCATTGTCTGCCGAATTTCAACACAAGCGCACCTCATTCTGCTTTATGAGGTACTGATGAGGCGTTCACCCGAATCAAATCTTATTTAATGAGGCAAAGTATAAAACCCACTGATGCGATCATCACTCTCCTTTTGTAATGTGACCAGCAGGATGGTGAAAACTGTGCTAACAGTACCTCAAAGGTAATTGGAATTTTAAAACAACCATCAATCTCGCCAAAAGAGTTGAAAAGGAAAGTTTTTGAGTGAAGAAAAGAAGGGCTCAGTCCTGGCTTCACTGGCTCAGGGACACCGCGAGCATCACGTTGCTTCCATCCAAGGTCACGCGGCAGACACAGGGGATACTGCAACAAAGCTGCAGACTAGCCGAGGTCGAAGACTCATTTTCTATACTGATTAGGAAGGCCATAATTCAAAGCCCAGCACTTACCTTCAAACACAGCGGCAAACCGAAGCTGGGTTGAAGAGCGAGGTGAGGACGGTTCGAACCGGGCTGCTAGAGGTGGGGCTGAAATCATGCAGAAACAGACCTACATCAATGAGAAGCAAAGACGAGCCAGGCTGAGATTTGCAAAAGACCACAAGAATTGAACTGGAGAGACCTGGAGTAAGGGGATCTGATGAGTCCAACATCTGGTTGCCTGTAAGCCTCAGTGTCTTTTTTTACCTGTGAAACTGTGAAATTGTGGAGGAGGATCGGTGCTGATCTGGGGGAATCGGGCAAATTTGTCTTTGTGAAGGACACTTGAATCAAGCCACGTACAAGGTTGGAAAAACATTTTCTTCCCTCTGCTCGGACTATGTTCTTCAACTCTAAAGAAAAAAGCTCCTGTTTTAATCACTCACTCATCATCATTGTCTTCTCCACCGCTTAATCCTATATTCAGGGTCGCAGGTTCACTCACACACTCATTCACACACTACAGGCAATTTGGAAACGCCAATTAGCCTAACATACATGGGAGGAAAGCCTCCAAGCACAGGGAGAACATGCAAACTCCATGCACACAGAGAACTCAGATCCTGGAGGTGCAAGGCGACAGTGCTAACCACTACACCACCGTATTAGTGCTCCACCCATTAGTGCTCTATGGATTAAAAAAGTATCTCCTTAATTGTCTGTACCTATTTGTGGATCTTAGGAGACTTTGGGCACAAGGCGGGGTTCCAATCCATCGCAGACCACACACA